>QWZN01000051.1:0-219191 GCA_003693225.1 Venturia aucupariae | reverse complement strand
CTTAATAGTAGGGGTTGTACAAAGATATAAACTATATTTTCTCCTAGGTAGAAGTCTTATAACCCTTACCAATCTATAGATAATAGACTAGTATAAAAATACTAGTAAAGTAAGCTATTAATTAGTATTAGTTCTACTCTATAGAGCTGGGGTAGATTATAGTATACTACTATAGATATAGTACTAACTTAGCTAGTAGTAAAGAAGGTTGTAATGAAATATAGACTAGTTAAAAGATAATAATATAAGGAGGCTAGGATAGGAGCCTATAGAAGAATAAACTACTAGTAGTTTACTTCGTTCTGGTAGTAGTTCTATGTCTCTCTAATTGCCTAGTAATTAGAGGTATATAAATATATATAGTTTATATCTAACCCCTAAGCCTAGATAATAGTTTACTACTATTATTATAAGCTATTATTATATTACTATGTTTTACTATATACTATAATATAGGTAGGTAGATAGTCTAGACTATCTACTATCTATTAAGATAGTACTACTTGCCTTATTATCCTAATACTTTCCTCTATAGCTATAGCCTTACCAAGATCTATACTAGAGATTGAGATAGTACTACTTGTCTACTAGTACCTTTATATAAACAAGATCTTTATATTATTAAAGTGAGAAGAATAGGAATAAACTACTAATAATAAGATATTTGGATTCTAAGAGAAACTTATATAGGAACTATAGCTAATTAGGCCGTATATAGAATTTTATTCCAGAGGGAGTTCTAAAACAAAATATTATTAGTTTATAGTCATTTATACGTCGTTGAAAAGCAGCCGTTCTTATAAGAAAAACGTTATAAAGATTATAAGGATATAATATAAGTTAGTAGTAGAAAGTATAGTTAGTCTATCATATTTAAATAGCGTCAAAATCTTATAAATTAGTAAAGCTTTTCTATAGAAATTAGTAAAAGAAAAGTCAAGAAATAAATATAAAAGAGATTTTTATAGATTGAGGCCTATATAGCTAGATCTAGCTATTTATAGTTCATTTTTAACTACTAATTAGTATTAGAATAACTGTATAGGTCTAGATATTATAAGTTAATTAATTTAAAGAGGGGGTAAACTAAATTAACTCTTAATTATAAAGGTATATATTATCTTAATTGGTTTCTCTAAATATCTAGAGATTCTAGTATATATAGAATGTAGTAAGTTTATATACTAGACTACTAATTCTTATTACTATATAGTATACTATATAGTAGATACATAGTATAATATAGTAGTAATATAGTATATATATACTATATATATAGAATGTAGAATAGTTATTTAGATAACTATATATAGTATATATAGTAGTATTTAGGGTCTCTAATACTATACTTTGGTTTAGATTTTAGGACTTAAAACCTAACCCTAAAGGGTTTAGATTTTAAACGGTTTAGGTTAGTTTAGGATTAGATCTTTTATAAAAGTAAAAAACTAAACTATTTAAACCAAATGGTTTAAAACGTAACTTACTAGGATGAATATCTAAGGATTTATTTATATATTTTCTACTTAAAAGATATAGAATTATCTAGAGAGTATTTTATATATTTAAAAAATTAAAGTAAATATAGTAGATCTAAAGATATAGTAGTTTCTAGTAAAAAATAATAGGTTTAGTATAAAAAAAAACCGAACCTATTTAATAGTTTAGATTTCTAACTAGATAGTTTAGTTTAGGTTTAGTTTCTAATACTAAAACTTAACTCTAAAATCTAACTCTAACTCTAACCTAACCGAACTACGCGGTTTAGACCTATACTATTAGAGACTCTAGTAGTATTACTATTAGACTTCTAGAGCTTTCTAAGATTACTTTAATAGGGGAGTAGCTAGCGTAGTAGTAGATCTATACTTAGATACTATTCTTTATAAAATAGATAGGAGTAGAGAGTTAGATATTTAGATAAGAAACTTATAAGATACTAGTAAAAAATTAATATTATTTATTTATTATTATAAAAAGAAATTAAGAAGTAGCTAGCTCTATTTTAATTCTAGAAAAACTTCTAAAATATTCTATAGAGATGCCTATATAGTAGATATATTATTATATTATAATATATATTATTTATACTAGAGGTATAATAGTTTCTAAAATCTAGAAAATCTTAGAGACTTTAGAATTTTAGTTTTCTCTAGATTTTATAGTCTAGAGTCTAGGATATATATATTCGCCCTAGTCTATCCATATAATATTTATAGTCGCTTTAAGTATAAAAATACTCTTCTAGAAAAGAAAATAATTATAATAAGAGTTAGAATATTTTCTTTAAAGAAAATAGTTTAGAAATAAGAATAGATAACTATAAGTTATATAATCTATATATATAGGCGAGTACTAGTTCTATACCCAAATCCTTAGTTTTACCCCCGCGATCCTTTAGATTATACCTACCTAAAAAATAGTATCCCCCTCCCTAAAGACTCACGGCGATATATAATATTATAGTAGTAAGCCGTAGCTATTTAGCTAGATCTATATACGATTATAGTATTAGTAGACCCCTCTATAATCTAGGGGGTAAGACCCCCTAAATTGCGTACGACTATAAGACTATATATTATATAAAGTAAGATATACGACTTAAGTTAGACTCGAGTTATATATATATTATTTACGCTCTAAGTCTTTTTATAGTATTCTACGCCTTACTATATAAATTTGTATATAGAAGGTAGAAATATAATAAAAAAGATTAGAGTAGGAAAGTAGATAATATAGGCGGCTATTACTATATAGTCTAGCGCTAGGACTTGTATTCTTAGCTATATATTATAGTACGTACGTATAATCTTAGTACGGTACGGGATAAACCGCGTATAGTATAGGACTATTACTAAGGTCCGAAGTAGCTAGACTATAGATAGACCGTTATCTATACTATTATTCCTTATATACAATACCTTTATACCTCTTATATATAAATTTATATAGTAAGGCTATAAAGGTATTATATAGTAGATGTTTACGTATAGTAGTCTATCTAGTAATAGTCTTACTACTATAATATTATATATCGCCGTAATACTTATACTAGCCTTAGAGCTATCCCCTTCTACTAGGGCCTTAAGGCTCTAGCTTTTAAGAAAGAGGGATACTATTTTTTAGGTAGGTATAATCTAAAGGATCCTAGGGGTAAAACTTAGGTATTAGGTATAGAAATAGTACTCGCCTATATCTAAATTGGAGATATCTTATAGAGAAGAAATTTTAGAGATTATCTTTAATATATATCTATTCTTATACTTCTTTATAATTCTTATAGTTAGAACTTACTTTCTCTTTCTAAAAGAAAAAGATAGTATAGTAACTTACTAAATTACTAGAATAAGCTTAGTATTTAAGTACCTACTATATATATATAGTTATAGAGAAGACTTATATAGAGGCCTTATACTCTATATACTCTATTTATATAAACTTATCTACAATTCTCTATTATATTTAGTCTATACCTAATTACTATATTCTATCTTTTCTTAGTTACTACTAGCCGTAACAAGGTAATTCTTATCTTTCTTCAAGATTAGATATTGTTGACTATAGAGTATAGTGAAATCCTGACGTATATATGACTAAGAGTATACATAGTATAATACAACTAGAGCCTCTTAAAATTTGTCGACCCTTGGAATAATATTTGACATTAACGCTTTAAACTATACTCAATCCATAAATCGATCTGATCGTAGCACTGTGTGCCCCAGCGCCATGAGACACGCCTTGAACAGCGCCCTCTTGATGAGCAAGAGTTTCGTTCTTTGGTACCCGGAACATTGGAGGCATTCCAGCCAACCATTCCGGGTGATCCTTCTGCACCGCCGCGATTATAATCTCCATGTTGCTTATGATAATGCCTCCAGGCGGGAAGGTTTCGCTCAGCTTGAAGTCCTTGGGCAAGCTCGGTAGCAGGGTTGGCAACATAGCCTGCATCATTTTCTGTGTTGCCGGGTTGGACGGGCTGAGAAGTTGTCCCAGCATGGAAGCGTTGTTCTTGTTGTTCCCTTGATCGGCCCATGCAATCTCAGGCCGACCCAAAGGTTTCAAGGGCTCCTCAAGCTCAGTGATGGTTTCAGGGTCTCTGCCTGTGAAACCTGGGAAGGCTGCTGCACCACCGGTAGCGTTGGATCCAGCAGGGCGTGGGGCATATCCGAAGGCGCTTTTGCCTCCCAGTTCGAGTGGAAGTTGGTCTCCGAGCTTTTCGACCTGAAGCATGTCTTTCAACGTGGCCTCGTCGCGGCCAATATAGACGAAGCTGATGCCCATTTGCTACCTGTCTTTAGTTCTGACTCGAAGGAATTCACTCAGGGTAGACATACATTTTCCTTGTGACCCTTAAAGGTCATTTGTGGATATTTGCTTTCATCGTAATACGCAGTGGTTTGAAGAACATCTCCCTTCTCAAGGCGTCCGGTGTCTTCGCATGCCACGGCATCAGATATGTATTGCATCTCTGCTCCATGATTTGCAGCGTGCTGAGATGCGAGATCTTTGGGTAGGAAAGTTCCATTGCGTAGTCCGTAGTACTGGATGGAATTACAGTATTCTTGTCCATTCTTGGTGAGAGTGACATGAGTTGTGCCATCGTGTCCGTGCCTGCTTGAGTTAAATCCGGCCGCTTCATCCTCACTAAGCTTGGGGCTTACCCATCGTTATGCAGCATGACGCCAGCGTATGGACTCTTCCATTCTGGACTAGTGTACGTATACGCTCCATCCTTGGCGGGCACATCGCTGCCCCCACACATCCACACATCCATTCGAATATGGGTGGCTTCTCTATAACCAGGGGTCTTGAGAGGGATAACTTCGTAGATTGTCGTGGCGTATACGACCTTGGTCTCGTTACTCATATTCATGAGCTCAGCCGCCGCGCTAAAGGTGTCCTCTTTGTCGACAAGCATCCCAAACTTGTGCTTGGTATTCAGTCGGACTGGGGGTCGTTCGTTTCCGCTGTTGTAAACATACTGGGGTCGATACATGGAACCACTTCGAAGACCGCAAACCCAGTCCGGTTTGTTATTGTTTACAACGACAAAGTGATGCAGATACGGGCCGGTGGCTACGTTCGCATCAGTGCCGTCCTCGTACTCTAGACCTCCTTGGAAGGCTCCCAGGTAGCACTCTTCGCAGGGTTTGTGAATTTTTACGCCTCCTGCAGCCTCTGGTAATGCTGTAAAAACGGAATTTGGCGGTAGCGCGAAGGGTCCGTATCTCACTTTGACCAACTTCCCAGCTGGGTCGTTCGGCTTGTCGGTCATCATAATCTTTTGCGGAACTCCCTGCGGAAGATTGATCTCGTCCTGATCATTGGGGATTCTCTCTGGCCCGACACCAAGATCACTGTTGAGAGGGGCTCCCAGAGTAAGGCTGAGGAGGCCCAATGCCGCAACAAGCCATGACCGTTTGGATGAAAGTGTTGCTGTCGCCATGGCTGAAGTGAACGTGGGGGGGGATGGAAGGTGGATGAAGCCTTTCTAACGCCACTTCAATGGGCGAAGAAGCGACCGCTGTTAAAAGACTCGCTAGAAATTCAGGCCCAATGCGCACAGATTGAAATCGGAACGGCAATTTCTCGACATTGGAAATAAGAAAACGCTATAAGAAGAGACATATTGACTTCCGGGTGAGCTTCTAGGGTCAGAACTTCAACAATTTGAGAGTCCACGCCGGAATGCCGCTCGTAATTTGAACGCAAGCAGGCATGACCTGCGAAGATTGTGGGCACTCGTCGACGAACAGCTCAAGCGCAGCTGTGCGGCCGAGTGAACACAATGAGCGCGCATCCATGGTCTCGGAAGGACGGTGCTCGATATTGGATCGTTCTGGGACCCCAAGGCGGAGGAAGAAAGAGGACTGACAGAAAGTCTTGTTCAATCAAACAGTTGATTATTTTGGTATAGCAGACTGACGTTGAAGGATAATGGGCAGGGGTTTGTCGCAGATTCACATGTGGGGATTGATTGACGTCTGAGCGCCTCGACCAATAGGAGGTACAAACAAGCGTGACCCGAGAGTGTTAGCATGCAATTTATTTCCCCATACTGCTTGATTGAAGTAACGTGACGAGGGATTCCAACCAGGATGGCTTGTATATGATAGGGTTGCTCTTACCAATATCGACTTGTTCACTTCCTGTGTTGTGTATGATTGGTAAGGCAACCACTGGTACCTGGATCAGTCTAGATCTGTCACCTAGGGCATCCGCATTCGCAACCATGAATCTGAATGCGCTTCCCAACTGGGAAGCCAGTATACCGAGCTGACGTTACAAAGTCGGCCAAGATCAATCCGGGACGTTCACCTCTTCTTGCCTGACTACCCTAAGTGGCTCTTCTTGGGCTCTGAAGATTTCTCCGTCGTGCGAACATGTGGACCTCGGTGATTCGGTTCCAATGGAGGCGGTGGAGCTTCGTTGCAGTGGGCTTTGGCGGAGGACCAGCGCCGGCCTGGACCACTGAAAGAATCCCATTATTCGGGTTGAGAAGAGATCTGGTCCAAACTTCGTACCTCAGGAACAAACGTCCGTGTGGCGCACCGATGGAGCACTTGAGATATTCGATAAGGTAACTGATCTTCTTCAAGCCACAAGGGAAGGACAGAAGATTGAATTCCATCTCGAGCCTGCTTGATGTATCTCGGCCAGGAAACGGGTCGAATACTATCGAGCGATCCATGGAGCCAGGGCGACCATGTCGTATATCAATTGATCTCGCGCGCGTACCTGTGATGACTCAAAAAATGGTACGTACACAGTACTACTGTGTAGCGTAAATACCGCTGATCCTCGGTCCAAATAAGGTATCCTGCCTCTGGTTGTGGTACGCGAGACTGAAAATCGGCAAAGATGAAGCGGGCCGGACGCTTTTGTGGCGCCCGTAACTCCAAGACAAGCGCTTCCACTGCCCAACAAGGTTTGAGGCCAGAGAGAGATGGAAAGTGGCGGATTTCGTGGTTTAGTGATGGGGGAGCTTTGAAGTGGAGACGAAGGACCTCGGCTACGAGTAATAAATAGTCAGAACGCTGACATGGAAGGCTGAGTTTCGATTCTTCTTACTCATTGCGAGCTATGCTGGTAGCAAGGTTCGAGATCTGGAGAGTCGTTCTCCCATGGTCGTCTAACGTATGGCCGAGTAGTCGTGCTCAAACAATGTGCAACAAAAGCTCATAAAAGACCGCGATTCGAAAGTCAACTGACTCCCCTCAAAACGTACCCAATATGGTACACTACAGGAAAATGGAGCAAGATTGCTACCAGGTACATGGGTTTCCAACATAGATCCAGTAGTACAGAATTAGCAATGTCAATACCCAGCGGTCAACCTTGAGAGAAGCTTCTTAAGGTACCGTTCAAGCAAAACCTGAGAAAGCCAGAGATCAAATTTCAATCTCGAATTTGATAATTTGCAAGTCCTTTCAACCACCCCAAAGTCGTCCTTCCTATCCTTAGTAAGGCTTCACAGTCACCATGTATTTCAAATTCCCTGTTGCGCATGATGGTTGCGAGAAACTCAAGCTAACTCTCGGTGCACACCCATAATGATACCATGGGCCCTTTCCGCAATAAACTATCACATCGAACCCGAGTGATCCTCCAATGACAATGATTGTTCCTCCCTTGTGTACTAAGACTCGCACGTTAGCGCATCTTCGTGATGAAGTATTTTTATTGACTTATCCAAAGGTGTTTATGGGTAAGGGGAAGAAGAAGAAGCTATCAAAGATAAAACGTACCGACTGTCGCGCCGTTGGGGCACAAATAGGTGCTGCTAGGACCCAAATCGCAAATTCCAACTTGTCGCCAATAGTTCTGATCCTAATTTCCCTTATATTCACAACCGCCTCGTGGTACTAGCCGGGTATAGGGTATCTCTAGGGTGGCAGCACTGCCGGACTCTGCTAGAGATAGGTAAAAGAAGGGCAGACTCGGGAGGAGGAGGCTTGAAAACTTCATGGTGGGTAACTCGAAATAAAAGTTAAAGGACAGTATAGACTCAAGTATGTATAATAGGTTGAAGGGTTACTATAGAACTAGTGGGTAAGTAGAACCTATTTATCGAAGAGCTGTAAATTATATAATCTATTTCTATTATTAGCATACCTTCCTTTAATTAGCATCGTCTATAGGGAATATATTCGACAGTCGAGGTCTGCAAGCGCGGATGTGGTGTTGAGAAATAATTGGTCGGTTTTCAAAAAATCCAGTTGAAAAATCATGCCTACTAGGACCTGCGAGGACGATCAAACATAACAGCATAGGCCAGTATTATACGACTTACTCTATCTTAGTAAGTAGCCAGTTGAGTCCTTAGGATCCAGAGGTAGATATTGGAAAGTTTATCTTTTCATGTATTTCAGTATTACCGTCTTGTTTGATCACCCCGGACTTCTACAACGACATAATGGAAGCATAAACCGCTCCCTAATTTGACTCGTCCGTATCAGACTGTTCCTCGGTTGAAGGATATATATCTGTTCTTCGTTTTGGGCGTGACGAAGTTGAGTGCCCAAGGCCAGCGTTGTGAGGGCCATGAGTGACTCGGAAGTAGAGAGGAAGGACACGATGTGCGAGTTCCTTATCGATAACAGCAGCCTGAGCCTTAGGTCTCTAGGACGCAAAGGTCGACCTCCCTTCCATCATGCAACGAATACCCAATCGCATCGATTGTGCCCAAAAGACAAGCAAAGTCTGCTCAAGCCAAACAGCCCTGTTTGAAGTAATCGCGCACATATTCCCTGTAAGACGCTGAAGCCCGGTGCCACTGCCAGCTCATACTACTCTGCGATACCGCCACTACCCGCCTGCCAAATCTTCAGTCATAGTTGCGTGGGACTGCTGGCAAGAATATTCCACATCTTTTACTCTCCTCTAATTACTCAACAACAGAATATACTACATCCAACATGCCTCACGCAGCCCTTCTTACTGCTGCTGCCGCTAAACAGCCAGCCCATCCTCACCCCGAAAATGACCATGATGATTCTTACGAGTCCGAGGGCGACATGGAGGAGGATCAGATCGAGTCTCTCTCCAAGCATGCTGACAAGCTGAAGGTTGGTGATAAGACAAACTCAGCCAGTATGACTGAAACAGGTCCTACCAGAAAGGGCAACCGAGACAAAAGCGACCGCGCAACCACAGAGCAAGTACTTGACCCGAAGACTCGCATGTTGCTCTTGCAGATGATCAATCGAGGCGTCATATCAGAGGTCAACGGTTGCATCTCCACAGGAAAAGAGGCAAACGTCTACCACGCCATTGCCTACCCAGACCCTTCTGAGGACACCGCCAATGTCGGCTCTAAACCCCTCCACCGTGCCATCAAGGTTTACAAGACTTCCATTCTTGTTTTCAAGGACCGCGAAAAGTACATCAGCGGCGACTACCGGTTTCAGAAGGGCTACCAGAAGAGCAGCAACCGCTCCATGGTGCGGTTGTGGGCCGAGAAAGAGCTGCGAAATTTGAAGCGCATACACGCTGCTGGTATACCATGCCCGGAGCCAATACATCTCAAGAATCACGTCCTCGTCATGGATTTCCTTGGCAAGAAAGGCAACTCTGCACCTCGATTGAAGGATGTTGCTTTCGAAGGCGAGGATGCAAGCACCAGATGGCGAGACGTCTATTATCAGGTTCTCGGATACATGAGACGCGTGTACCAGGTCTGCCATCTTGTCCACGGAGATTTAAGCGAATACAACCTGCTCTGGATGGACGACAAGGCATGGTATATTGATGTCAGTCAGAGTGTTGAGCATGATCACCCAAGAAGCTTAGAGTTTTTGCGGATGGACATCAAGAACGTCACCGATTATTTTAATCGAAAGGGTGTTGACACTCTTTCGGAGCGAGCTTGCTATGGCTACATCACAGTTTCTGAGGGCAGCACCGAGTTCAACGGCATGGCGGATATGCTCGAGGATATGTTTGCTAAGCGCGAAACCTTGACCGAAGAGCATGCGGCAAGGGAAGCACAAGAGGACGATGTGTTCCGACAAGAGTTTATTCCACAAAATCTCGACCAAGTCTACAACGTCGAGAAAGATGGTGTCAAATTGCAGGAGGGTCAAGATCTCATCTACAAATCTGCACTTCTCGCCGAGAAGGACGCGCCCAGCGATGATGACTTGGACTCCATATCTGATAGCGACAGCGATGCTGACGACGGGTGGGAGGAGCGTGAGAATGGAATTCCAAGAGGTAAAAAACACGTTCCGCTCGATGACAAGAAAGCCCACAAGCAGGCCGTCAAGGAGGAGAAGAGAGAGAAGCGGAAGACGAAAATTCCAAAGCATCTCAAGAACAAGGCCATCTCCAGCACTGCCAAGCCAAAGAAGAGGTAGGCCTCCAGGGTCAAAAGCGAAATGAAACAGCATGGTCGGCGCATTGCATCATTGCCACTAAAGTCGTTATGGTTTCGGATAACCTCGCATTGATACATTGTTTATGAATTATGAATATCATGGAATGGTTGATTGTGGCTGGATGACACTATCGCATCAGTCGAAGTCGATTGCCATCGTTATGGATATGCTCAAGTGATGAAAGCCAAAGCCTTTCCGTACTGGTGTTGTTTCTACTCTCTGCCAAGGGAGGCAGTAACCCGTGTACTGTATAAGATTGGCCTGAGTAGACACTTGTGTCGACTGCTGAACAAAGAGAGCCCTGATGAGCATATTTAGTTCAACTACCCCCAAACCCAAGCTTAAAGTAAAATTGGATAGAATCGACGTGTAATAGATTGCTTGGCCTCAACTCCAAATCGTAATTTCGCATCCTTTTCCCCCCTTTGAAAATGTAACTCACACAGCAGGTTCATGGTCTCTGTGTTTGTCACCCTAAGAATGGGGACGATTTTTCCTTTGGTTCGTCGAGGGCTGAGCTTGATATGTAGGAGAGCGCAAAGAATCAGCATCCTATCTTGGGATTATCGTCACTGGAGTGATCGCTCTTCAAAGATTTCGGGCACTTTCTGTGAATTGAAGATACTCAAGATTTGAACTGTCGTAGGGCCCAAAGAAAAAATGGCCTCCCAAAGAAGATAAGGAAGTCTTGGGTATGGTATATTCGGCGTAAACGGAATATATTGGTTGCAGGCGGAAGTAGTAATCGGGCATCATTCTCTTCCAGGCGACCAACAGCACATGGTGAACGCGATGGAACTCCCTCTCAAACACCTCTTGTCCATCTGAAGACTTCATGGAAGATGAGAAAAATTGCATAGCTAAGATTGATCATATTTTGGGACTCTCAACAAGGTCACAACTGATTAAAATGCCAAGACTGGCTCAAGCTCCGCTTGCAAAGAAGTTTCTCTGATGAGCCAGTGCCAGTACTCCAACAAACACTGCACTCAACCGTATCAGCCATCACGAAGTCTCTCTCGCAACCCGCTCATCATTGCAGTCCTCCATCCGGCCGTCATTCCGGAACACGATTCCACTTTATGCCTCTGTTGAGACCGCCACCTCTCCCCTTCACACCCTCACTCATCTCATCAGCGCGGCCGCAAACGCCATGTATACAATCACAACTCATTCAAGCCATCCAAAACAGGCAATTTTCTGCCTCTTCCTCTTACCAAAAACGCACATTCCGATTGAAACGTTTCACGCGCCAAAGGCGGAAAATGCTAAGCTGGCTCAACCAGACTGGTAAAGAGTTCAAAGTCCCTCGCGAGGATCGTACACCAATGTATCTGGGAGGTCTGAAAAGTCTCGATGCTTTCGAGGGGGAGAAGGCCGACAATGCAGCTGCCGCAGCAAAGGGACAGGAAGGCGGTGTTGATGCGCAAGAGGACAAGGAGGAGGGTGACGACCAAAATCTCGAAGGCGAAGATTTTGACCCGAGCCAAGAAGAGCGCAGAGATGCCGAGGAACGGACTGGCGAGCGTGGAGAGCGGGGCAGATATGGCAGACCAGGCGAAGAAAAGCGGAAAATAGGACAACCCGAGTTGTCACCCTTCCCACTCAACAGGGCTTTTCAAAGTCAGCCTGTCCTAAGTGAGCCATTTCGGGAGATGATCTACCTCAAGGCCGTCAACAGCAAGATGTCAGTACGAAGTATTAGCGCTGAATCGGGCGTGACAATGGAGAGGGTGGCTGCTGTCATTCGGATGAAGCAGATGGAGCGGGACTGGGTAAAGCAAGTAAGTCATCATTCACCTAATTCCCCACCCCCTGATATGATGATACCATTTCAAAATTCGATTAGTCTTTAAGACAACTACATGGTTACACAACATAGCATGCGAGCCTCTCTGATCTCTCCCACACCTCATACCACTCTTAATAACCATCATCGTTGTTAAACTAATTTGTGCCTAGAATAAACCGCTTGCTGCCGTCTACTCTCGCATAGTCCTTGGGATGCTTCCAAGGACCGAAGAATGGCCCAAGCAAAAGTTCGACAGGCGTACGCAGAAGCCTTCTCCGATAAAATGGCACGAACCTGTTAATGACCTTCCCGTACATCCCGCAACAACGCAACAAGTTTTTCATCCCGTCGCAGAGTCCCGCGCGTTCACTCGTGCAGACGCTGGCAGGGCGTTTCATCCCGATTTACTGTCGGCGGATGAGCGCGTACCTCATCCAGAAATGATTCAGATTGAAAAATTTGCCAGTAAATTTCCCTCTACATCTGAGATAAACAAATTCAAAGGCGAGCTGGCCGCGGCAGAGAAAGAAGCGGCCAATTTGTTTCTGGAGAGGAAGAACAAGAGAGAAGAGAAGGTGCAAGTGTACCAGGGCCAGAAGTATGACTTCAGGTTTCAAGATGTTAGTGTGGACTCGGTCGGCAAGGATGGCAGATCTCGGGGTGGTGTAGGATGGAGATATGGCATGCCTCACGAGGACCGAAAGCCGGGGCAGGTGAAGATTCCCACAAGCGTATGATTTGTTCATGTCGCCGAAGCGGCCTGTAGTTTTTGTACATGCATTCCCAAGCCGGTAGGCGTTTTGTATGAGATAGTACACAAGATTTTGAAATACCCAAGACTAACGCCACATATCGTTATAAAACAAAGGCCTTTCCGGGGCACTGTTTCCTGCATGCTAACCTCGAATCATCATCCATGGTTTGGCCTTGATGTTGGAAAGCTTCGGGTGGTCAGCGGTCTTAAGATGCGGAACCGATCGATCTTAGAACCATCATGGAGCGTGATACGAGAGCGACTCTGATCCGTCTGCATCAAGGGCCACGAGTGAAGTTGCGAGCGACTGTCTCGGGGCGTCTGTTCCTGTTCCAGACAACCGAGACAGGTGTCGCTTTTTCTCGTCGTTGATCACGCGTTGACTGTGCGTTTCCCTCGCCATGACCGGTAGGTATGAATCGGTGAGACCAGTGTCGCTCAAGTGGCGGGGTGGTACGAAGGTACCTCAGTACTAGGCTTAGATACCCCTGCTTGGAAGAGATGGCGATGGCTTGGCGTAGGCAGACGCATTCAAGTCAAGTCAAGACGGTAACCAACACCTGCGCCACTTCATTCCTCAAAAACCTCGCCATCAATGTATAACTGCCATAGAATCACAATTCCACCTTCATCTTACTGACAGTCACCGCGCGCATCGGAGTAGAGCGACGAATCTGCAGCCATGGAGGCTTATAGCGGCTTTCAAACGCGAAATCAGGCACGGCGCATGGCTCGCTTCTACTCGGACTCCAAAAAACCAGCCGACCTTGCGACGATAGATCCAGAGCCAGTACCGGAGCTTGTCGCGCTGCATAAAGAATTCGCGATCCAGCGCCATCGACTCGAGGCTTGGGGCAAGGAGTGGGGCGCTGATAGCCTCACAACAGAACAGCACGATGGACAGGAATCCTATGAGCGCGAAGGCGTGAAAGAAACTGTCCATGATGTTCTGGAGAACGTCAAAAACGTGCTGGATGAGAGGGAGCGCATGTCGACGGGCGTGAATCTGACCGGCGACAGGGAGAAGAAGAACACTTGGGGCCCTACTGAGGGGGTTGGGGACAGGAGATGGTCCCCCGCTGACCGAGCTCGGTATGAACAGCTGGCTGGTGAGCTGAGGACGTCGATCGACTTGCTCTACGACATCAGCAAAAATCGGAAACAGCTTCGGGGCGAGGGCTATTCGGCGGGAGGGAAGAGTAAGAGTGAGCCTATTCTTTCACTGCCTCCGAGTAAGCCTGTCCTTGGGACACGAAACTACAGTGAGAGTCAGGAAACTCTTGTCAATCCCGTCAATAATAGCAGGTCTTCAACGCAAGAGACCGCTGCTGGCTTGCAACTTCCACCACGATTGGATCCAGCATCTCTTGATCTGCCAGAGGAGCGTCCGCCACCATACGATAGTGTCGGAGCTACTTTGACAACTCGTATGATTGCCCATCTTCGATTACCAGCGCCACCAAGCCAATTAGGAGACGAGGTCGATTTCAAGACTGTTGCTGTCCTCATCGAGTATTCGCCGTTTGATGCAGGGTATCGCAGTACTGGGGTTCCTGTCCCGACTAATCGTTTGGATGCTTTCATGGAGTTTTTTGGAAGATGCGGGTCGCTGCACGACTTTTCGTCTTATGGCACTTTGCAATGTCTTGGATATTTTGAGGATCCACGAGAAGCACGATATGGCCTCGTATACGAACTACCAGAGGACGCCGCTCGTAATGAACGACCAACGAGTCTGTTGAATGTCCTACAGACAGCCTCGAGGTCTATGAACTCATCGAATCGACAGCTACCTCCGGGCCCACCACTTGAAAATCGTTTCCGACTTGCGTACAACGTCATGCAAGCCTTCTCAAGGATTCACGGCGAAATTCTTCACAAAGATGTCAACAGCAGTAATATTGTATTTTTCTGCAAGAACACCCCTCCAGCGAGGAAATTGTCTAAGAGTGCTTATGATATTCGAAGCCCTTACATCTCTTCCTTCGATCTGTTCTCTGAATACAGTATCGAGGCACCTTCAACGGCACCAGGCCAGAACTTGTATCGCCACCCAGAAGATCCTCGCATTTTCAATGGCATCTGTGGCTTTTGTAACAACCGCTCATGCAAGTGCCCCAAGTCTCGCTTCGATGTGTACGGCCTTGGTCTTCTTCTCTTGGAAATCGGACACTGGACACCATTGTCAGATCTCTTCAAAGTAAGATATACACTTGCGGATTTTAAGAAACGACTGGAGACAATCTGGGTCGGGCGGCTGGCATCGAAATGCGGAAGCGTTTACATGAATGTTGTGCGAGACTGTCTTGAACAGTCTTCTCAAGATTTGTCGGATGAGAATTTGCGCACCCTTTACGGTAAGTGGTTGCGAAAACTGAAAAAGTGCTGTCTAATCGACAACGACAATGACAATGACGACGGCAATGGCGATAACCCAACCGATCCTGTCACACCACTTGCAAGAGCACAGAGCATCTCTGGCACAGTACCTCGACATTCGCCTGAGAACACCTTCTTCACTGCTGCGGGAGACTCACAGTCGATCCCCCAACAGTACTCCAACAATCCCTTTATACAACTGCATGCTGCCTCTGCGCCTTCTTTCTTCTCGCACAATCTCATCACCCATGGACTAAAACGCCTGAGCAAGCAGATTTCTGTCGCTCATTCCATTCGAGAGGAGCATCCACGTGCCGATGAGCAACCAGAGCCAACATCGCGAGAACTTCCGGGAAGCTTTTCAGGAGGCGATGTCGATGACTTCTCACTTGGCCCTGTTTCCACGACTCAGCAGCGGGCCGCGCAAGTCATTCTGCGAGCTTGGCGTTGTCGTGGCAAAAAGACTAGCTTTCATGATTTCAAGCGACGGATCACGCTCGTTCAAATGCAGTGGCGGCAACGACAAATGCAATGCCTAACTGCAAAGACCTCGAAACGGGACTTCGATGCAGACATCAGTGTTGAACAGGAAGTGATCCAAGATCATGCTGAGATTCAAATCACGCAGATTCCCCCTAAATCGAAGTTGCGACTTCATCCGGTCAAACTGGCTGCTGAGACGCTCGATCGGTGGCATGGCTTCATGCTTCCTCGTCTTGAGCGTATACTCGAAAAGGCTCTGAAGGACTCTCCTGAAACCGTGTCCATCGATCTCATCGGCGTTGGTGAAACTGCACTGAGCGCGCGAGCAACAATATTCATTACTTGCAGCAGCACTGCCAGAGTTCGTGGACTGGTGATCCGAAAATTTGTTTATGATACTAGCATCTTCGACCTGCGCATCCGAAGAGGCAAGATTCGGAGAAGTAAAGTCACACGAACCAAAGCCAGCGCGCCACCACATCGAAGTATGATGTCCAACCAGGTCCACGACTCCCACTCCTCATCACCTCTCAACCCATTCCATCAGCAACGTCCATTATGCGGTGCATCCATTGGCGCTTACATGGGAAACCAGCATCTTCCACCTGTCACTTTTGGCGGCGTGATTCGTGTTGACGACGTGCTGTATGGAATGACGGTTCATCATCTTCTTGATGCGCCGAGCGATGACGACAACAGCGAATTTGACGAGGATGATTTGATGCACTATGCCGAACGCTCTTCTGCACGGTGTGATAACAATGACAATCCTTGGCTTGCTGGCATCGCTGGCAATCATGAACTACAAAGAACTCCCACGGACCTGATGTTCCCTTTAGAAATTTCCGATGATGACGAAGCTTCGTCTGAGGAAGAAGAAATCTACTCCGAAGAAGAAGAATATGTTTCGTCTGACGAAGAATCGGACAACGAGTCCGTAAATACCGACGACACTGCTGGCACCCGTGGCGACCTCAAAGGTGTTATTCCCGGACAAGGGAGCGAGATTTATGTCACACAACCGGCCCTTGACGACGTCGAAAGTGACTTTTTCGCCAGCGAAGAGGACAAAGACGATGACCATCTCGACTCTCACAAACTCGGACACGTTTATGCCTCATCCGGCATCCGCCGCTGGAAGCGCAAAGGCGTAAAGCACGAAATCGACTGGGCTTTGCTCAAATTGGATGAACATCGCCTTCAGCCTTACAATCTCGTCCAAGGAGGCAAAAGGCATCTCGCCAATCCTCCTCATCTCCTTTCTCGCACTCCCAAGTTTGTAGAACCAATATGTCGCGGCTCCGTCTTCAAACCAGACGACGATGAATACCCCGTCCAGATCGCCAAGACGGAAGAACTCGGTTCGCTCCACGTCCACTGCTTCGGGCGCACATCGGGCCTACAAACGGGTGTCATCAGCGAAGCCATGTCTTCAGTCCGAATATACCAACGCTCCAGTTTCTCGCGCAGCTGGAACGTCATCGGTGGCTTTGGCGTTGGCGGCGATTCAGGCGCCTGGGTCATCGATAACGAACGAGGTCGTGTTTGTGGACATGTCCTTGCTTGGTGTGAGCGGAATGCTATTGCTTACATCTGTCCGATGGAGGTTTTGCTCGAGGATATAGGAAACACGCTTCATGCGGAGAAAATTTGTCTTCCTGGATGTGATGAGAACGATGTCATTCTAGGCGTCGAACGGCGATACGGCAATGCTGCGAGAATAGCTGGTGCATTTATTGAGGATAAGAGTAGGGCGAGGGCGAGGGAAATGGAGCTACCTGATATTGCGAGGCTCGACTTTGGGGATAGAGAGAGATTGGGGCTAGGAAAGGGGGTTGATAGAGTTGGTTCGGGTCTTGTTGATGGGAGACAAGATAGCATGTTTTTCCGACAAAGTGGTGGTCCGAAGCCTCCCAATTCTACTTCTGCAGCACCTTCGAGGAGAGTTGCTAGTCGGATGGAGTATTCCAGTCGTCTTGTTGGTGTGCAAGGGGAGAGACCTATGGTATGAACAATAATCGATGAATAGCAGCATTGGATGTTATCTGATCTGTTCTTAACGTTTTACCCAGTCATATTTGTAAATTTCCTTCCTTTCAAAAGTTTTCCTCTTTCGAGCCCAAAATCCTAAGTCGGTTGCCCAACAAATTCGTGCTTTCTCTGTTTCACAAGCCTTTTACTTCACTTTAATACTCTTTCTTCCCGCAAACTATCCCTCCAATTTCCCCCACATAGATAAAAGTTGGAACACGCTTCATTTCTATCTTGGCTGTCACAGCCACAAAATCGGCTGGAAGATCGTAGCATCTAGGAATGCGGAGCAATTTGTGCTTCTACTTTTGAGTGTGGTGATCCAGAAGATGAGTCTTGAGCGAAAAGCCGCAGAGCAACTGATCAATACAAAAAAGATCATCTTCCCAGGCCATCCCTTGACTGGAAGTCGCGGCTTGGATCGCTCAAAAGATTTGGTTTTATTGTTCATGCATGGTGTTTCTGGGGATAGGCTAGACAGGCCAAGCGACGAATGCGAGTAGCTAACTCGTTGGCTCATGGTCCTAATGTCGTTCGAAGAGAGCATGTCGTATGCACTGGGCAGGCAGCTGAACAGAGCCAGAAGCAGGAGAAAAGATCTCGGGCCCGGGTAATCTCAGCCCGCTGCCGGGCCCACCTGGCTTTTACCTTACCCAGTGCGACCCCACCACCAACTTCATTGCCCTCCGTCTCTACAAGAAATGATAACCAGGCCAAGCGTATCCGTTCCCAGATCAGAAGATACTACTGCGCGTCAGCCGTGGCGTGTTGGGGGAATTTACAGGACTCGGTTATCGCACGGTGGAAATTGCGGGTCAAACGCGTTATCTCAGACATTAGGGCATTTTCGGAGCCCAATTTCGGGGCAGATTGAAGTTTTGGGGCAGACTCAACGGCCGTGCATGCGTCCAAAAAGGCATAGATTAGTATGGTAAATGAGCGTAATCTAGACGGAGTCAGCATTTAGCCGTATCGCTACCCCTAGCAGCTCCACTATTGAGGCTATTACGCCGCAGTTGGCCGCTAGTTAATAAGCAATATATAGGGTTTTAAATGGCATCGGAAGAGGGCTTTTATATATATTTATATACTTTATACATGCCCTAGCTAGGGTAGCGGCTGCCCTAACGCGGGTATGTATAGAATCTATAAAAGAGAGGTTACGTATAAGGCTCTTTGAGGCTACCTAGTAGCTATATACTAGTATAAAAACGTTGAAAACCTACTTACTACTTGAACTACTTAAAGATAAATATCGCTAGCTTATTAAATGATAATAAGCCCCCTATAGTCCCTCCTAAAGTATTAGAAACGGTTTTAGCAACGGTCCTAGAAGCGCCTAAACTATTAGAATATAGCTTACCTAATCGTACCTTCAAGCCTAAAAGTCAACTCGATCTATTAACTACTAAGAGTAGAATCCTCGTATAAACTCGTACGTTAAGGGGAGAGACTAAGGGTAAAACTACGGAAGAAGCTATTAGTATTAATAATAAGGGTAGAAGATTATAAACTAAGTAATAAAGTAGCTACGGAGGTAACGATTTTAATAACTTTAAGCCTCGTAATCAAGATAATAATAAAGCCGCAACGCGCCCTTAAGGCGACTCCGATTCCGATTCTAATATACCGTAGCCTAAGTTAGATACTACTAAACTTACGCTTAAATAGTCTCCTTATCCTAGTAGGGCTCCGATTAAGCCTCGAAAGTTACTAGTAACTAAAGAAGGCGATACTAAAGCGTAGAGATTACTTAAAGCGAAGGTAAAAGAGTAGGAGAAGTAGAAGGAGGCTTATATAGAGAGATTACGCGTTTATAACGATACTAACCGCGTAGTTTAATAGTTACTTAGAACCGGCCGTATAAACCCTCTAGCCGCCGCCGCGTTAGTAAATAACGGGCTGGGTAATACTCGAGTAAGGACTATATTATACTAGACTATAGTTAAATATTTATTAGAATAGGGGGCTACAAACCGTAGCCTCTTTTACTCTTGTTACTGCNTATCTTGAGCTAGAAATAGTAAAATTATACTTCTCTAAGTCCGAGGGTAAGGGTAATCGGATCCGAAAGTTTCGCCTTATTAAAGCGCTACTAGTTACTAGCCGTGAGTTTGATCCGGGTAAGGAGGAAGAATACTAGGCTTTGAAGGTCTAGGTAACCTTTCTAGATACTAATTTAGAGAAGAAGGTAGATACTAAAGCTAAGTATAAATAGATAAAGGTTAATAAGTTAAACGCGATAAAGCTATTATCTCGAATAGGGTACGCGCGAGGGCGAGAGGATTTGGAGAGAGAGAGAGGTTCTAGCTTACTAGAGCTATCTTTAGCGCTATCTTTAGCCTCGAAAAAGAGGAAGGTAAAGGGCTCGGGGCGTAAGGACGTATATAGCCTACTTTTAGAGTTAATTAAGCTTATACGCGATAGTAGAGATAAAGAAGTGAAAAAAGAGCTAAGTTTATAGAAGCGTAAGCTACGGAAGCTCGATAATAACCTTATAGATATTAAATCTAACCTAGAGAAAGCTAAGGAGGGTCGTAAATAAGTAGAGGTTACTTTGAACGCAAAATTAGATATTCTAATCGCGAATATAGTAAAAAATAGAGGAGATAGTAGTAGTAAGAGTTAAATTTAGGACTTTTTTTATAATATATATTATTATTCAGGGTCTAAATCCCTACAACGGTAAGCCTTTTAGGGTTTAGTTCCTATCTAATTAGGTTACTACCCGCTACGTCCGAGCTTTAATAGTAGGAATATCTCTTTTTTTTTGTATAGTAGTAATCTAGTATTATATATTTCGCTATAATACCAACGCTTTTTTATAATTATTTAGAGACTATTATAATTTTAGAGGCGTAATTAATCTATCCTAAAAGTCTTAAATTATTCTAACGAGATCTTGTAGTTACGCTAGTACGAGCTTTAACTAAACTAGAAAGTTAGTAATAAGTTTAAAGAATCGCTTAATCTTAAATAAATACCTTTAAACTACTACTAATTGAATAATAACTACTACGTAGAGAGATAGATAGGTAATAGTATTAGATTCTCCGTGTACGATTTACTAATTAACTATATTACTAGGTAAAAAAACGCTACGTGCTACGTATAAATCTACCTCTAAATCTACCCCTAAATCTACCTCTAAATTTACCTTCCTAAGTATAAATAGCTATAAGGCGTTGGTAGCGGTACGAATATATAACCCTTTCTTACGCCCTTAGTTTCGCTCTCGGATTTACTCTTATTATTATTATCAATCCTCTATCTATCGCTATACTTGCAAGAGATCCTATTACTATTTAGGCAAGTAAAGAGGTTCGTTAATAGGATTCTAGATATATAATACGAGACTATAGGAGATACTATAGTCCTATAAAGTTTAGGTATCGTATTCGTAATCTAGAGGTTCTCTTAAAGCCTAAAGGTATATTTAATACTAATCCTATATATAGATATCTCTCTATTATACTTTTTCTCTAGATCTTCGAGCTACTTATAGCTATTTGTATTCTTGAAAGGTATAAAGATACCGAAGCTATTACTATAGACTAAATCTCCGTATAAATATAGTACTTTAGAGCCTCGAAAAACCGTCCTTAGGATACCTAAAACTCTACTTATATTTAGTATTATAATATTATTATCGCGCCCGGCAAAAGGGCCCTAGATTAACGAGACTATACTATCCGGTATTATAATCGCCTAGTATTTATTACCCTAGGCCTTTTTATATCTAGAATAAACTAGTTCTTACGCTTCTTCTAGCCGGTAAAACTTGTTAAATATACTATCAATCTAGCCCTAAATAAGGCTATCTATAGGATATCTAGACTATTTAACTACCCTCGTAAAATCGGCTAGTTTGAGAGGGTTTTTAAGGTATTTACGCTACTAAAGTACGTCTTAAAAGGTCTTAAAAAGATATATTACGACGTCGTTAAAAATAGTAGAATACTAGAAAGATAAGCGCCCAAATCTATCTACTAAGTCGTAATATAGCCGTGGATAGCTTATTCTATATAGAAAGAGATAGAATACCGTATAGGGGTCGGCTTTATAGCTATTCTGCTACTTAATTAAGTCGATCTAGAGTTCCTCTATAAGATAGATTATATACGGCTTCGAGAAGTAGAAAAGGTAATAGTAATTAACGTCGTTAAAGTTCTTAAGTAGCTATTCGTACTACTTATATTAGTAGGGTTTTCGGTATATTTTTGCCCTCTATTCCTCCTTATATAAATCGATTGCAATCATCGAGATTAAGATAAAAATGAGCCGTTTGAGGCGTTTTTGAGACGAGATAGTTAATACTATAATAGCGACTATACTAACAATAATTGTATTGTAGAAAACATAAAAAATGATAGATTTTTAGGACCCCGCACATCCCTGACCGTCCGCGTATTGGTGGCGGTAACGTGTAAGATTGGACGGCTTAATAATGCATTAATCTATCCTATCCGACGGCTTCCGATGCCCCAGAATCTGCCCCGAAAAGAGCAGCGAAAATGCCCTATTAAAGATCAATTGACTTAGCAGGAAAGCAGAAACATCAAACACAATGGCCACGTTCGCGTAAGCATTTGGCATCTTCGTAGCTCTGGCGACGCGCTGACATTAAGATAGGAGAAGCACCTTCAATGCCGTCTCCTATAACATTTTTCGCCCAACCTATCCTTCCTCTCTATACCAAACAGTTCTCGCCTTCCATCGCGGCTCCAAGAATCTTGGTGTGGATCTAGGAACCGGTCCAGGCACTGTTCCCCGCGTACTGGCGGAGCATTTCAAGCTTTTCGTCGGCATAGATCCATCGCCCAACATGATCCAAGAATCGAAGGACAGCACTCCTATCTCTGAATATCCAAACGTGGAGTTCCACGTAGCTTCGGCCGAGTCCCTACCCTTCGTCAAGGACGAGAGTGTGGACATGGTCGTGGCAGCACAAGCAGCTCACTGGTTTGACTATGACAATCTCTTCCCAGAGTTGAAACGCATAATCCGGCCAGGTGGAACATTGGCCTTCTGGGGCTACAAAGATCATGTGTATGTTGACTATCCTGAGGCCAGTAGGATGTTGAAGGAGTTATCCTACGGCATGGATCCTGAGAAACAGCTTGGAACGTATTGGAGTCAACCTGGCCGCAGCATCACGCAGAACAAACTCCGCGCGATCAAGCCGCCAGAGGACGAATGGGATGATATCAAAAGGATCGAGTACGAGCCTGGAACTGAAGGGCCCAAGAGCGGGGAAGGTACCTTGTTTGTGGACAAAAGAATGACTATAGCCCAAAGTATGGACTACATGCGAACCTGGAGCTCATTTCATGATTGGAAAAAGAAACACCCAGACGATAGGAAGAGGAGCGAAGGAGGATCTGGCGATCTCATTGATTGGATTTACGACGACATGAAGAAAGCTGAAGGCTGGGTAGATGATAACATGATACTAGATATCGAGTGGGGCAGTGGCCTTATTTTGGCGAGGAAGAGGTAGGCTGTGAGTGTTGTCTTTTGCTTCGATATCTTGGTCAAGGCCGGATTTCGTTGTCTCAAGGATGCGTGCTTGTAGGCCGCGCTCGTATACTGTCTTTCCTTGTTTTTCGCCTTCGATCTCATCTTCTTGTCGACAGCAACGATGAAAGAATATGACTTAACTCCACAATCTCGAACGACTATTCATCAGCGAAGTCGGCCCATTGATTCACGGTCCTCTTCGGGGGTGGAGACTCGTCCTGACTAGCATACTCGACTCAGCGTAGGTGGCGACAAATTTGGCAAAGGGCCTTCCAGAATCTTAAGAATCCACGAGCATTGAACGTCTGGTGCGAAACAAGGCAAGTTCGCAGCTAGTATCGTGAAACGCCAGAATGGTTCTATTGTGTTGATAGGAAGGAAAAATCACTTAGTGTCGAATCAACAATTACCACCGACGTGTTGATCTATTGGATCAGAGTCGTGTGTTCTCCGCGTTGCTAGATGCCTGGCAATCGACAATGGAAACCAGATTAGCCGCTGTTATATTTAGAAATACGTAATCGCATGGGACAAAAGTGTTGACAGAGACACTTTAACGACTCTTCGACTTCTCCTCGACCTTCATTCTTCAAAAGTGCCGCAGATGACGGACAAAGCAACGCTGAGTGGAAAGAAGTTGCGTCCTGTGGTCGTTATCTTGCCAGGTGGAAGGAATTCTGGATGAACGAGTCGATTGTAACGATTGGGCGGAATATGGTGATGAGCAGGAGTGTGAGCAATGGAATTGGTCGGAAGGTGAGAGTGGATATCAATAGCTACATTTAGCGGTCCTTAGCGTACGTGAGAAACCTTGAACCTAAACCCTCTTGGAATCTCTACCAAGTAAAAATCTTCCATCCTCGCATCAACGATCAACAAACGACGACGACATCACAATACCAATCTCGGGTGGGACCATCCCGAACGATACTGTGTCGGCTCCAAGCTGAAGACAGGTTGCAAACGGGGGGCGGGGGCATCTGATGCTGTGGTGGGTGCTTGTGCCTGTGCCTGTGCCTGTGCCTGCAGTCACAGGAACCATTCGTTAGGTATTATTATTACCACCTCACAGTATTATTGGCACGAGGCCACGATGGCCGTGCTAATGCGGCATCCTGGACGTATATCAGTTGCGGAGGTTCCTGCTACTATGTATATTACTATGTACTTCCAAGTTAATCATGTCCAAGCTCAAGGTTGCAATTAATCTATCATCCATACCCGGTTGTAGTAACAGACTCTTTCCAATCTTATTCAGGTTCGTCCAGGAACGAACAGAGCTCCAGAAACATCTCTTCCCACCGCTCCCCATGGCTATCAGCTGCGCTGTGGTTGTTTTCATTGGCATCCTGTCGCTGGCGCGCGCTCAGTGTCCGGATTACCTCGACTATTCGAATGCGAGGGACCATGAGCCCAAGACCACTGGAAGGTACAAACTGCCATTCCAGAGGCCCATAGCATCATGTCGCACGTGGAACAACACGGACGTGGAGAGTGAGCTCACTCGGGTCAAGGGTCTGATTGCAGATACAGATCTCTCACGCCTATTCGAAAATGCGTGGCCGAATACGCTCGGTAAGCATTGGCGCGGATGCTTCAACGATGGAGCGGCTGACTCCCAACAGATACGGCAGTCAAATGGCACGGAACTGGCACCAGCGGAGAGGACCTGACCTTCTTGATCACAGGGGACATCAACGCCATGTGGCTGCGTGACTCTGCGAACCAAATGCAGTCGTATCTCTCCGTCCTCAAAGCTTCCTCCGACAGCAAGTCTCTGGCCTCCTTGTGGCGCGGTGTCATCAATACGCAGGCACGCTACATCTCAGTGTCTCCATACTGCAACTCCTTCCAGCCACCGGTAGAGTCCAAGTTATCGTCTTCTCCCTCTGGCTCAGGTGACAAGGTCTTTCCGAACTATGATCCGAATTTCGTCTTCGAATGCAAATATGAACTGGATTCCTTGGCAGCCTTCCTCCAAGTCTCAGCTGAGTACTATCAGAAGACTCAGGATTTCGGCTTCTTCGGCAGGTACAAGTGGATTGAAGCGGTCAAGGCGATCATGAAGCTTGCAAAGGATATGCAATTGCCTACCTACGCAGCCAATGGGGCCGTGAACGCTAGTCCATACAGGTTTGAGCGCTCGACCACTCGCGCCACCGAGACTCTCACAAACGACGGGAGCGGCAACCCGGTTCAGAACGGCACAGGTCTGATTCGTTCGGCCTTTAGACCTTCGGACGATACGACAATCTATCAGTTATTCATTCCAGCGAACATGCAGTTTGCAAGCTACCTTTCCCGGGCGGCAAACATCATGGGTAAACTGCCAGATCAGACAAATCTCGCGGATGAGATGCAGGCCCTAGCCAAGCAAGTCCAGATGGCAATCTCCCAGCACGGAATCATCCAGCATCCAGTGTTTGGGAGCATCTACGCTTTCGAGGTCGACGGCTATGGATCATCGACCATCATGGATGATGCCAACATTCCCTCGCTTTTGTCAGCACCACTTCTTGGCTATCTCCAGCAGAATGATCATGTGTACCAGAACACTCGGAATATGATCCTAAGCTCTCAGAATCCATACTATATGCGTGGACCATTGCTCAATGCCGTAGGTAGTCCTCATACTGGACCTGGGAATTCTTGGCCAATGGCGTCGATTGTCAGGATTCTGACGAGCGACAATTATGGGGAGATCAGGGGCGAGTTGAGTGCGCTTGTGGGTTCAACGGCTTCACGAGGACTGATTCACGAGAGTGTGTCAAGTTTTGATGCCGAGGGGTTCACCAGGCCGTGGTATGTCTTGCCTTTTTCTGGCGCCGTCATTGGGATTTTACTAATTGTGATAGGTTCTCTTGGGCGAATGGATTGTTTGGACAGATGATAGTGGATTTGGCTCAAAGGAAGCCCGGGGTGTTGAAGGAGAGCTTCCAGTAGTCGTAAGCGGGGATAATGTCACCATGATATTCAATATTGTTACATTCTTGAGTAAAAAGGGTCATTCGATTTCACCTGTGGTACCTGATGATATGTAATGTGCTGCGAGACGTAGCCACGCCCAAAGAAACCAACGCTCGGCCTTGGGATTGGATTATCGTACTAGTATTGGAGTATGAATCGAGGGCCCTAAACCATGAATCGCGGAGCAAGTCCGTCCTCCTCTCACTCAAGCTGCTCAAATCTTTACAGGAACCACAACAATCTCTTTGGTTGATTGATTCCAACGTTTGCAAAATGCCTTGTTCCTCGTTTCTCCTCCGTACTGCCTTCCGAGTCACGGCGCTACGCCGAACACGCTTTCCGCATCACCATTTCACCACCCTCACTCCGTATCGCACATCCGAGCCTCCCACTGCCAAGCCGCTCTCCAGTAGCAAGGACGAGTACGACTATAGTTGGATCCAAGATTCTGAAATCAGTATGCTCCTGAAACAGAGAGACATGCTCCCCAAGCCCTCCGTGTACCTCCAATTCGGACGAAAGCTCGACCAGTTCGAGCTCAAAATGCGTGAAAAGATCAGGACGAACCCTCTGTTGACAGAAGAGGACTTGGAGATTGTGCACAAGTTAAGAGAGAGGCTGAGGATTGCCGAGGAGCACAATTTGAAGAGGGTCAGGCTTTTTGATGAGATCATCAGAAAGACGGTTGAGGAGCATACACGAATAAGGGAGACGCGATCAAAGAGGAAGGAACCAAGTGAGAGGCAGAGTACCATGGCTAAAAAGAGGCTCTAGGGGGAGTAACAGAAGATATGATTGTGCGAGGAAGAACATTGGTAGAGGTATTGGTGAATGCTACTTCCGAGGGCAACGCACAGCGGTGGGAACTGAAATTGGTGCTTTCAAAGGTCACAGTAAAGAGGAGGAGAGGGACCGAGATCAAATGACAGGCTGTTGAGCTTGAACTGAGATTTTGAGGATGATATACACAAGTCTGCTCCATGTATCGATGGACAAGCTGGGCGGCGATGGCGAAAGTCGCAAAACCCACCGGGACAGGCCCTCGTACTATGAATGCCAGATACATGCGAACTTTCTCAAGCTACACGCCTCGCCGAGCGTCCACTACCTCTTGACCTCCACGCCAGTGCTCTTCCTAGACCCTCTTAGGAAAACATCCTGGGTGCATACGCTCAATGCCGCATGTCCGTTAGTGCCTTGCTGGATAAGAAAACAGACGAACACATACCTCAGTCCATATGATCCTGTCTTCAAGGGAAGCCCAGCGGGCATTGCCCCAGTCCGTGGAACAACTGTGGCGGCATAAGTCGTTCTTATGGGCAAATCGTCCATGCTGCTCGGCCAGCGTGGGCCCGAATGAGCTATGGTGAAGGCGTGCTTCGCGATGGCAGAAATAGCTTTGGTTGACTCTGCAGCGCTCTGTGTGACATTGCGAAGACTGAACATGATGAAGGGATGAATTGAGCTTGGTGGCAGCTCGATATAATGTTGTGGCGATCTTGTATAAAATTGAGACAATGAGAACAGTTGAAGCATTTATACCAGGTATCTTGGCCCAGTACTCCTGTCCCTACCTTCGCTGCTCCATTTCTTTCCAAGCCGCCAAGACTGTAAATTGTCTCGAGAATGCATTTCTGGTTATCCTGGCGGAGAAATTGACCTCAAATCCGCTTCAAGCGCTTGAAAGTCCAAGCCGCCCTGCCGCCAAGAATAAGAATTGTCCCGAAAGTGTCATGTTTTGGGTCTTGGCTCGAGAACTGAAAACACAAAATGCATGACCCACCAGCGTCTCGACTCCACTTTTGTGTGAACTTCCCGGCGATATGGTATCAAGACTTTGCCAGGATTCTGTGGACAGCAGTTCCGGCCCGGCTATTAACTTGTCAGATCCGTGAATTGAAGGGCCGTGAAAGAGACGTCAATTAACCTCCACTGAGGTTTTGTGTATCACTTCGAAAACAGATTCCCTACTATGATAGCCCCCTACGTTGTCTCCGATTCGAAAGACCCAGAAGAAATGAAACAACAGAGATGTTGTCTTCAACCCGTCACATCAGCAACTACTACTTTCAAGTCTTTCAGGACATGCTTGCGTTCATTAATCAGTCAACCCACAAAGTACTTGACAAAAGCGGAAAGGCAAATAGGGCGCCCGCCGTATGCAGAGTTCACACCTTCTCGAGATGTATAGTTTCAGTATGCCATTACCTCGCTCGCGAGAAAAGATAAGATGAACTCAACTTGATCAATCTCATGGATCGTATTTCGTCGATCTCCGGACAAAGATTGCTCAACGGTCAGCCGGCGTTGTGGTCGTATTGTTCTCCATTGTTGGTTTAAATTTCTCAGCGGCGGTGAAGTCAATGACTGGCCCGTCAGCGAATAATCTTGATGAGAGAGTCGTCACTGACCCGCTTGGGCGAGGTGAGGTGTGACACGAGCAGCGACGAACGGTAACGAATAACTGCTGCAATTTGTTGGGCGTTCTTCCAGAGAAACTCCTTGAGCAGCCGGCCATCAAGATAATGAGCGTATTGCATCATCACTCGCACGTCAATCGTGCAAGGTCCATTTCACAGATTCAGAATGAACCATTAATACATTGGTTTCGAAACTTATACATACGGTACGTTCACACGTACCCAGTACATCAATCGCTTCTAAATAGAAGCAACGACATGAGAGAACGCCAGAACCCAGACCAGATACATCTGGTATGAAACGCCGATTTTCCGTACCTTGTCATGCTATGTCATATCTGAAAGATCGTCTCCTATCTGCTCCTCGTGGTACCATTGCCACGCTTTCCAGAGAACTGTCAAAGAATTAGATTGGGTCACAAACCTCAAGAGCAAGAACAGACTTACCAGATGCTTTGGAATAGCAGCAGCCACGTGCCTATCAGCCTCACCCTGCCTGGCCATTCTGTTCATCTTCTTCTGACCCAGCTTCTGCATCCGCTCGGCCTTCGTCCTGGCAGCTTCATTCGTCACACCATCATCACGTCTGTTCATTCTAGACTCCGATCTCGGTCTGCTGAGAGCACGCTTCAGGCGATCCTTAGGCGTAGCATCGACTTCCATAGCATCTCCGTCTTCGGTTCCTGCGCCTTCTGAACGACCGCGAGCAGGTCTTGATCTGCCACGAGACTGTGAGCGCGCGCGTTCGGCAATCGCGGTGGTGTCGAAGCCGAGGGACTGCAAACCCTTCTCCATTTCGGATAACTTTTTGGCTTTTGCAGAGCGAGGAATGAGAGCTCCATTCTTGAGGGCGCTCTTGCGCGATTTCGCGTCGTTTCTGATAAGTTGTCTCTTCTCGCGGATAATTTCTGCCTTGTATCTGATCTCGGCCGTCTCATCATCCGTCAACGCGTCATCTTCATCGTAGTGACCCTCAGCCTCGAGCTTCTCCTCCTCTTCTTCGAGGGCCTTGAGCTTGTTTCCAATGTCGGGATCGAAGAAATCGTAGACGTTCAAACCGTTGAAAACTTCAGGTACCTTGTCGTGATTCCACTCTGGGTTATCGAGGAGATAGAGTTTCTTCAGATCAATGTTGTACACGCCTGGGCCGCCCATCTCTTCTTCGATGTCGCGCTCGAGTTTCCTTCGATTAGGGTCCTCTTTATCGTACTTCATCCGGTTCTTCACGGCCTCTGGAATGAAAGGTTGTCTGTCAGGATTGAGGCCACCCATTGGCTGAGCGACGTGAATACGTCTGATGAGTTCTCCTAGACGACCAGTTGGTTCTCCGGCGCTGTTTGTTCCAGCCTTAAGTTTCTCGGCATTTCGAACGGCGATCAATCGATCACATGCTGCATTTCGTGCATGCATGATGTTCTCTGATGTTGCACAACTCATTCTTAGTAATTCCACTTCACCTTCCTTCAAGATGTGCTTCAACTTGGTCTCGACGATCTCATCTATCTGCTCGGGCTGAAGAAGATCGATTTTGTTGACAACGATGAACGTGAGCTTGTTCGCAAAAAGCGGCTTGATATTCTCGTAGAGTTTGACTTGAGCATCAACCGAGTATCCACAATGCTCTGAAAGGTCCATGAAGTACATAATGGCGCTTCGCAAATGAGCAATAGCTGTGACAGACTGCATCTCAATGGTGTTCATTTCCTCCAAAGGATGATCCAAAATCCCAGGTGTGTCAATTGCTTGGAAACGCAACATCTTATAGTCGAAATGACCAACGAAAAGCGATTTCGTTGTGAATGCATATGGCTGGACATCAACATCGGCGTGGGAGATGTTCTTGAGGAAACTCGATTTTCCTACGTTGGGATATCCGCAGATGAGGAGGGTTCTCGTGTTGGGGTCGATCGAAGGTAGACGTCCCAAATGGCATCGTACTTGCTCAAGGTAGATAAGGGGATCCTTCATGCGCTTGCAGATAGTAGCCATGCGACCAAGAGCGGCTCTCTTCAGCTGTTTGCACTGGTACAGCGATTGTCCATACTTGAGTAACCGGACATAATCTCTCGCTGCCATTTGGTCAGTTTGCCAGATCACAGCGTTGGAGCCTTTGGAACTTACAAACTGTCTCAATCAGAGTCTTTGCTCTCGCCAATTGTCCAAGTGCAATTTTGAAGTGGTCGGCATCGTAGAGGGTGTTCATAAGATCGCGGTGGAAAGGATGGATATCGGCGAGCTTTGGGAAGCCATCGAGAATAGCAGTGAGTTTCTCAGAGAATGTCTCGGCTGTGTATTTAACTTTTCTGGTGTAGAACTGGTTGATGATTTAGCAATGACCTTTTTCGTTCCCCCGTGCGCTCATTGTACGAACATTCCTGATCCTGCTGATTTGGAAACCGCTTCGAATTTGCGTGGGCAGTCGTCGCTGAGTTCTGCTGAGCACAATGTCTAGGAACTCGGTGCCATTTGGCACGGGGGCGATATCCTTCCAGGTCGTCTTCATGTTGGGCGAACGATTGCAAATATCCTGGTGTTGGTTCTCACTTTCGCCTCGCCACGCCTCGAGAGAGATGAAGATGAAGATAATTTTCGATAAGAAAAGTGGGGAGGGGAGGGCGGTAGAGCCCACCGATTGGTAAATATTAAGCGCGCGGGAGCTACTTGAGATTAGGGTCCTATATTATAATTAACGAACTATATATATAATTAAAATAATTATTTAATATAATAGGAAATATACTTAGTTATAATACTACTATAATTAGTAAAACTCTCTAGTACCTCGCTTTCGTATAGACCTTATAATTATATACTACTACTAAAAATAGCTACCTCGTAATTATAACTAGACTTAAAGTCACGTTACCTAAAATAAAATAAAGGATTTTAGAATTAGTTTTACTACTTAAAAGTATATTAAGAGGAGATAATTATTATTCTTAAGAAATTATCTTCTAAAACGGCTTTACTTAAAAGAAATACTAATTGACCGTAGAACGGTACGATTACGAAGTATATACGAATACGAGGTACTAGAGAGTTTCGCTAATTATAGCGGTATATCTACTATTATAAACTAAGATTATCCAATTTTATATTTATATTCATATAAGTATTTTGAATTTAGCTATATATTTTGTTTTCTATCTATCCACTCCAGAAGTGGATGCTGCGCGCTTATTTCTCTCCAACCCGTGGCCCTTGACCCCCCCTCCGAATTTTCGAAACCATCCGAGTCATCAGTTCACTCTCTTGTCTCTTGCGACAAATTCTTTTCGCGTGTAGGTAATGAATTGGCATTCACAACACTCCGCTATCCAAAATTTCGCATCGTCGTGCCCACCACCATTGACGTTCGCTCACAACTAGAAAAATAGAAGACGCCTGATCCTCTCATTCAAAATGTCTCCCTCCTCCGAGCTCGCGGACTATAAAACATCCTTCATTCAAACCTGTCTCTCCGTTCAAGCCCTCAAATTCGGGACCTTCACTCTGAAATCCGGCCGCCAGTCTCCTTACTTCTTCAATGCAGGCCTCTTCCATCGCAACGATCTTGCCCGTTCCATGGCTACAGCCTTTGCCCATACTCTGGCCTCCTCCGACATTCAATTCGATGTTCTCTTTGGACCAGCTTACAAAGGCATCACACTTGCGGCATTAGCTTCTGATAAGCTGCTGGATGTTGACGCAAAGAAATATAGTGGGGTCGTGAGCTACTCCTACAACCGCAAGGAGGCGAAGGCACACGGCGAGGGTGGCTCGATCGTTGGCTCACCACTCAAGGGAAAGCAAGTCGTGATCGTCGACGACGTGATCACAGCTGGGACTGCCATCCGGGAAGCGATTGGAATCATCAAAGCGGAAGGGGGAACATTAGCAGGCATAATCGTGGCCTTCAATAGGCTTGAAAAGACACCCGCTAAAGAAGGAGAGTGCGTAGATGTGCCAAGACAAAGCGCCATTGGCGAGGTGAGGAAAGAATATGGCATTCCGGTGCTAAGTATCCTGTCGCTCGACGATGTAGTGGGCTTCTTGAGGGAGGGTGGTAGTGAGGAAGATTTGAAGAGATTGGAGGAATATAGGCAGAAGTACAAGGCTAGCGATTGAGAGGTATGATGAGCTCAAAGATGAGACTCGGAAAATCGGAAACCAAGCCTAACCGACGGCGCACATCAAGGTCGAAAAGTTTTTGAAGGAAGGTCACGTAAGAACGATTGTGCTGCCAGTAATCAAGAACACTAGAGAAGTCACTCAGAAGCTCAGCAGACGATTCGATACCTTTGGATTAGAACTACATATAGCTTAGCAGACGAACCATCCCTGCCACGTAAAACATTAAGACAAATCATCCCTGCCACGTAACACATGAAGTCAATTTTCGAATATACCGTCACTCACTTCCAGAAACAGAGAGAAATTTATCAATCAATGCTGCGGAAAGTATTTGCTCACCATTGCACAGACACGGCACTAGGAGGTAGCCTAGGAGTTGCAAGCAACGAATCTCTCTCGTCAAGGTTTCGCATTCTGGTTAATTCTGTTTGCAAACTGCCAGATTTCTCAGTCATATCCCTCCCAAATTAGGAACTTTGACTATCATAGCACTTGGACGAGGGAAGATATTCGTCGAACTCATTGTCGTGATTTTCTCGCGGCTTTACATGTGAAATCGGTTCCTGAAGGTACAAGCATATTGCGTCGATAGTTTGAGCTGCTGTGAGATGGAGAGAGACTTCGCTGCTACATTTGGGTGAGGTGAGATGCAAGACAGACAATCCGTCGCTGCAAGTAATAATCGGAGAAACGCTTGGATCTGGAGCGACACGACTTGTAGGATGGTCGAGCCCTCCATCCATCCTTTCCGACAGGCTCGTCAGATCCAACAGAGGCTACGAATTGTAACTTTTTGCCCATTTTGCTAAATGATTAGCATTCTGATTGCCGCAGGATGCCTAAATGCAAGATGAACCCGGTGCCCTCCTTCAGGCCACCGTCCAGATACTCATCTGAAATCTTCCAAACGTGAAAGTGTTTGTGAAACGCAATCAACCACGCTTCAAAGACGTCTGGAGACCTCAGCATCTGAGCAATGACGCAAACAGTCGGCTTCGAGGTAGGGGCTAGGCTACATATGTCTTTGCACACCTTCACAAAAGGCTCCACGAGAGCCTCATTGTAGATGCAGTCGCAGGAGATGATTAGGTCGATACTGTCCCCACCATGTAGACCAATGTCTTGATAGATATGGTGTATATCGTCAGTCTCCCAATCTAAAGCTTTTACGACAACATTAGACGATAACATGTGCGCCTTCGATTCAGCCTTCTTCTTTCTAGACTTGCTCGTAGGTGCAGAGTCGGTATTGTTAGCGATATTCTGTCGCAATTGTTTCAGAACGTATTCCTGGTCTGTGGCAAGATACATCTTCACCCTAGGCGCCAGAGCAAGGCTGACGATTCCAGAAATGCCACAGCCCAACTCCAGAACATGTGATGTCCCAGACGGAAGCACCCCACATTTGACTAGGATATTGGCATCGCCGCAAATCCAATTTGCGAAGAGGGGGGTTATTGACCATACGACTATTGTTGAGAAGGATTAGCATGTGGCGATGGGGACTGAGGATGACGAGGATCAAGTATACCAGCACCAGTAGTTCCTTGAGCACGGTCGGACGAGAGAATACCTGGAGACTGGGTAATGTGTAGCTCTCTGCCAGCCACTGTAAGGTTTAAGGTCGTCGATTTCGAATCGATGAAGCCGAGATCCTGACTCGGAATGGTCTGGGTGAAGACAAGAAACGTCTCTACTCAGAAGAGCGAGTTAGCCAGCCATGTACTGGACGACCGGATGAAGCCGCTGGAGCGGGAATTTGGGATTCAGAAGCGCATGTGGTATATGTATCCTACCTTCTTCGGGCTCGGCAATTTCCTGTCCCAATGTTTGCCGCAATATATCCATGATAATTGGATGGAACAGAGTATGAGGCATAGGTGGCCCTCGGAAGGTGGATAGATGCTGGCTCGGCCAACACTGTGGGCGTCTCGGCCGGTGGGACAGCGTTGAGCTCTGAAGTGGACACGATTGACGTCTCTGACTGCTGCTAGTAGCTCCCTCTGCTTGTCAATGTTGTTGGCGCGCATATCAAAGCCATTGTCAACGACGGTGGCTGTGTTGTTCTTGTTTGACCTTGGATTCTTCTCAGTAGGTACCGCGTTCACACCCGACCTCAAATGTCTCGGCGCTAGGTAACAGCTACCTACCTTACCAACCGACCGAGCTACCTCCCGTCCAGCTGCCTTCGAACTAGCTCCAATAGGTACGAGGGTACTTCCCCCATCGTCATCCACCTGCATATACCTTAATCCACCTCCCACCTACCTCCTACCTCCTACCAACATTCCTAAGCGGCTCCTCTCCACTGTGGTCTTTGTCGTCGCTGCTTTACTGCTCACGTCTCATCTACGAGTCCCCTGAAAACTCGTACTCAGCTTCCCGGCGCGTTCCCTTCCCCAACGCGACACCATGACGCTCCCTTCAGGCAGTTTCCAGGACATGGCTCCTCTGCCAAAGAACTACAAAAACACAATCTCTACCGTCGAGGCACCTGGTTATCCCCGTGTGGAAGGCGAAACCATCCCAAGAAGAAACGTCAAGACAAAGGACAAACTGGTCGAAAGTCCGCATCCAGACATCCGCACAGTCCACGATGTCCTGCGCTTCGCCGCCAAGAAGTTTGGCAACGCAAAGGCCGTTGGGTCGCGAAAGCTGGTGAAGACACACAACGAGGTCAAGAAGATCAAGAAGATGGTGGATGGGAAGGAGACTGAGGTTGACAAGAAGTGGACTTTCTTTGAGCTTAGCGGATACTCGTACATGAGCTTCGTTGAATTTGAGAAACTGGCGCTTGATCTTGGTGCTGGATACAGGAAGCTCGGGTTGAATGCAGGTGACAAAGTTCATCTGTTCGCTGCTACCCAGTGAGTTTGGCTGATCGAATTGTGATGACGCTATGCTAATGGCCTTGCAGCCCACATTGGCTCGCGACCGCTCATGGTGAGTAATCCGGTCTAGTCGACACCTTCCAGATACTGACTATCTATCACTAGGTGCCATGTCTCAATCTATGGCTATTGTGACCGCCTACGACACTTTGGGTGAGGATGGTCTTAAGCATTCCATGCTGCAAACCAAAGCAACTGCCATATACCTCGACCCTCACCTCCTTACCAAGCTGATCAACCCTCTCAAAGAAGCCAAGGCCATCAAGGTCGTCGTATACAACACATCAGAGGAGGTCAAGCCAGGGGATATTTCCAAGCTCAAGGATGCGCATCCTCACCTCACCATTGTGAGCTTCGATGAGCTGAGAACACTCGGCGAGGAGAACCCTGTTGATACTGTGCCACCAAAGCGTGATGATCTCGCTTGCGTCATGTACACCTCAGGTTCCACAGGTGCACCAAAAGGTGTCATGCTTACGCACAAGAACGTTGTCGCTGCAGGTGTGTTGCATTTTATCTGACCTATTGTTTTACACGCTAACACCAACAGTCGGTGGCCTTGACACCGTAGTGGGCCCTTTCCTTGGACCAAGCGATCGCCTTCTCACGTATTTGCCTTTGGCTCATATCCTCGAGTTCGTTCTCGAAAATGGTATACTATTTTGGGGTGGAACTATGGGTTACGGCAACCCTCGAACTCTTTCCGATGGCTCCGTCAAGAATTGCAAGGGTGACATTCGCGAATTCAAGCCTACCATTCTTGTGGGTGTGCCAGCTGTTTGGGAGACCGTCAAGAAGGGTATTCTAGCGAAGGTCAATGCCGGCAGTGCTGTAGTGCGAAACATGTTCTGGGGCGCTTTAGCTGCTAAGCAATTCCTCATTTCCCATGGTATACCTGGCTCGGGCGTTCTTGATGCGATTGTCTTCAACAAGGTCAAGGACGCTACTGGTGGCTGTCTAAGAGTGTGCCTGAATGGTGGTGGACCAATTTCGACGGACACTCAAAAGTTCATCTCCTATGCGATCACGCCTATGATCAGTGGCTACGGTTTGACAGAAACTGCTGCTTGTGGTGCTATTCAAGACCCTCTGGCATGGACGCCGGATTCTCTGGGAGAGCTCCCTGGCGCAGTCGAGTGTAAGCTCGTCGATTTTCCAGATGCGGGCTATTTCGTTACCAACGACCCACCCCAGGGTGAGATTTGGCTTCGTGGTCCCAGTGTCGTTTCTGGGTACTTGGACCTCGAGTCAGAAACCAAGGAAGCTTTTACCGAAGATGGATGGTTCAAAACGGGAGACATTGGCGAGTTTGATCACAATGGCCAAACCCGGATCATCGATCGCAAGAAGAACTTAGTCAAGACTCTCAACGGCGAGTACATTGCGCTTGAGAAGTTGGAGTCCATCTATCGTTCTGCGACAGTAGTCGCTAATATCTGCGTATATGCCGATCCAAACAAAGCTAAGCCAGTCGCTATTATCGTGCCAGCCGAGCCCGCACTTAAGACGGTTGCGGGAGACCTCGGTGTCTCGGGCGATCATTTGGAGGAGCTGGTGCATGATGACAAGGTCAACTCAGCTGTGTTAAAACAGTTGCAGGACGTCGGCCGCAAGGGTGGTTTGAGCGGCATTGAAATCGTCGAGGGCGTCATTTTGGCTGATGAAGAGTGGACACCACAGAATGTGAGTAGATCGAATATAACATGAAGGTGGACCATGCTAACAGTCTCGCCAGGGTCTTACGACCTCTGCACAAAAGCTCAACCGAAAAGTTATCCTGGAAAAGTATAAGAAAGAGGTGGATGCTGCATACAGGAAGGCTGGCAACTGATTTATGAAGCTATTGAGATATATCCCCCTGTTTGTTATAGGCATACGATGAATTTGCTTTGGCGCAAACTTTGGGTGCCGTGTGTTCAAGTACAGTCTCCTTTCTCCCCCTTTCTCTGCTTATTGCGATGGAGTCTTGATGGAAATGCCGTTTGCAATGTTTAGTGTTACGTCTCGGGAAACTTAGTGGGCAAGTTAAAAACAAATTGATAGAACTGTTGCGTGTCTGTGTCTGAATAGTAAATTTGAAGAGCCATGTTCTGATTCATGCCATATTGAATTCGTGTTGTTGTTGTTGTTGTTGCTGGAGCTGGGCTGAGGCTGAGGCTGAGGCGTAACAAGCGAACGGAGGGAAGAGAACATTCTATCCTGGAATACATGATGGACTCTATATCATGAATTGGCAAACACAAAGGACAAACACCAATTCGACAACCTTGAAACACCAATCTGCACAAGATGCTTCTTTGGATTACCTGATATCAAGCTCCCCTGAACCTGTCCACCTCAGCTCTGACATCAGGGCATCGATTCCCGTCCTGGATGTTGGCGCAGCTCGAAATTCTTTCGAAGAGTGTCATTCCTTTCACAATTCGCTGTCATGGCAAGACTCGGGCGCCTGGGTTTCCTAGGCATTGCGGTTGTCTTTCATTTGATTTATGTTTACTCCATCTTTGACATTTACTTTGTCAGTCCCATCGTTCATGGCATGAAGGAGTTCGCTGTCGAAGCCGAAGCGCCAGCAAAGAGATTGGTGCTGTATGTTGGTATGTCGTGAATTCTGAAGAAAGCGGTAGGACAAACAGGTGAAAGGAACAGTCGAGGCTAACAATCATCATCTAGGAGATGGATTGCGCGCCGATAAATGTTTCCAGTCGTTTCCCGATCCCAGCCCCCAGAATCAGAACGATTCCGCCTCACTTAAACCACGACCGCTTACGCCCTTTTTACGCCAGAAAGTTCTTGAAGAGGGGACGTTTGGTGTATCGCATACTCGCGTTCCCACGGAATCACGACCTGGACACGTTGCGCTCATTGCTGGTCTCTACGAAGATGTCTCCGCGGTGACAACAGGCTGGAAGCTCAATCCTGTTAATTTTGATAGTGTGTTCAACCAGAGCAGGCATACATGGAGTTGGGGGAGTCCGGACATTCTGCTCATGTTCCAGGAGGGTGCTACGGAAGGGAGGGTTGATGCCTACACCTATGGTGCTGAATTGGAGGATTTCACGTCCGACGCGATACAATTGGATCTCTGGGTCTTTGACAGGGTGAAGTCTTTTTTCAAAGAGGCCAAGACAAATGAGACTTTGAATGCTGCGTTGAGGCAGGACAAGTTGGTGTTTTTCTTGCATCTACTGGGGCTTGATACGACGGGACATGGATTCAGGCCTTATTCCAAAGAGTATTTGCACAACATCAAAGTGGTGGATCAAGGTGTGAAAGAGATCACGGAGCTCATTGATGCGTTTTATGATGATGGGAAGACAGCCTATGTTTTCACGGCAGATCATGGCATGAGTGATTGGGGTAGTCATGGAGATGGACATCCGGATAATACTCGTACACCGTTGATAGCTTGGGGATCTGGAGTTGCAAAACCGGTCAAGAAAATGCTAGGAACAGCTTCTGGCCATGAGGATGGCTTCTCGTCAGACTGGGGATTTGATAAGATACAGCGGAATGATGTCGCTCAAGCAGATGTTGCTGCGCTCATCGCATATCTGGCTGGCCTTGCTTTCCCTGTTAACTCAGTCGGCGAGTTGCCCCTGCCCTACATCGGTGCAGGTCCGATAGCGAAGGCTGAGGCTTTGCTTATTAATGCCAAAGGAATATTGGAGATGTATCGAGTCAAGGAGGAGCAAAAGATGGCCACCGAGTTACGGTATCGACCATACTCAGGCCTTTCAGACGCCACACACTCAATTGAGTATCGCATTGCTCAGATTGAGCAGTCTATCGAACGTAACCGACCAGAGGACGCCATTGAGCAGTGCAAGGAGTTGATAAACCTTGGCCTCCAAGGCTTGCGATATCTCCAAACCTACGACTGGTTTTTTCTCCGAGCGCTCGTCACTGCGGGCTTCCTGGGATGGATCGCTTTTGCAACTACCACTGTCATTGACTTGCACGTCCTCCATGGCCAGACCCAGGACAAAAGAACCACCGCCAGCAACATCGCTTTCTCTTCTGCACTTATCCTTTTGTATTCGATCCTTGCCGTCCAGCATTCTTCGTGGACTTACTATGCGTACGGAATCTTCCCTGTTTTCTTTTGGGAAGAAGTTTTCGCTCGGCGAGGCGCTTTGGTCCAAGGTAAAAATATTCTGCTCGGCAGTACATCGTCCACAAAGTCGCACGCGCGTACGGCCATCAAAAGCGTGGCGTTTTTGGGATTGCTGGAAGCATTGGTAGGTTTAGAAGAAGCCCCGAATAGCTCAAAAAAGCTAACACTAGTTCAGGTGCAAAGTTATCATCATCGAGAAATTTTCACGATCTGCTATTTCCTTGCAGCTGCTTGGCCGGCGTTCTATGGCATGCAGTTTTTGCAAGAGAACGTGGCTCTTGTGGCGACATGGGCATTATCTTGCGCGTGTATGGGCATTTTCACTCTCTTGCCGGTCATCAAAACTGAGAGCGTTGACCAAATGTCAGAAAGTTTGTCTTATTGGTGTATCGAGTCCGCTAATTAGAGAATAGAATGCTAGGAGGCGTCCTAATGCTGGTTGTTGGAGCTTTATATCTTTTGTACGAGGACAGCATCCTCGTGCAGCTGCCATCTACAAAGTGTATAGAAGCAGCGGAAGAAAAGTCTCTGGTTTCTAGAGTTGTGATCGGCATCCAACTCGGACTCGTCATGCTGGCGATATTGGCGACACGCTCCAGCATCGCTTCTATTCAGTCAAAGCAAGGTCTGCCGCTTGGGACGCAACTTGTAGGATGGCTCACAATGAGTAAGTGATGCATAGCTTCTCAGTTTTTACCTCAGGGCTCACGTACCACCAGTTGCCTCCGTCACAGTGCCAGTCCTGCATCGCCTCCAACCAAGAAACCACTACCTCCACCGTCTCCTGGTCATTTTTCTGACCTTTTCGCCAACCTTTGTCATCCTCACAATCTCCTACGAGGGCCTCTTTTACCTCGCCTTCTGTATCACTCTTGTGACTTGGGTCGAACTCGAACACCATATACAGAAGTATACCTCAACTCCCAGCCCAGCTGCCAAAACATCGCCCAACTCAGCAGGAGAATACCGCGCTCTCACGTTGTCTGATGCTCGCATCTCCCTCTTCTCACTCTTCCTCCTCCAATCCGCCTTCTTCAGCACAGGTAACATCGCTTCCATCTCCTCTTTCTCCCTGGACGCTGTCTACCGCCTTATCCCCGTCTTCGACCCCTTTTCTCAAGGCGCTCTACTGATGGTCAAGATAATTGTTCCCTTCGCCATTCTCTCTGCCAACCTTGGTATCCTAAACCGACGACTTGGTGTGCCGCCATCATCACTATTCATGATTGTCATGGCGATCGGAGATGTAATGACGATACGATTCTTTTGGATGGTAAGAGATGAAGGGAGTTGGCTCGACATTGGAACGAGTATTAGTCACTTTTGTATCAGTAGTGCGTTGTGTATGTTTGTGAGCGGATTGGAGGTTGCTAGTGAGAAGCTTATCGAGGGAGTGGAGTTTAACGATGATGAAGAGGTTGTGGCAGTACTGGGGGGAACGAATCATCATAAGAGCAGTGATGTGAATGGGAAGTTGTCGTAGATAGTAGTACTAGCATATATCCCTAGATTTTCTTGTTGATCAGTCTCTCCCTGCCGTCCGCCCCGCATTAATCAGGTGATGATTGTGGTTCGGTTGCTCCATATGTCACAGATGCAGGACAGCTCCTCCGTCATATTTATTCCAGGTGCATCTGTATCTGTGACGGGACGGGATGCTCGAATCTCCCGTCCCCGTCCTCGTGATAAAAACGGCTAGGCCCGAACAGGAAGGCCCGCTAACATGATGTTGTACCGTACACCGCCACCGCCATCGGACAACATAACTAACCTTAACCTACCTACTCACGGCATGCAGGTGGTCAAAGGCGCATGTCCTTTCGAAATCTGTTAAACTCCTTCACACGCCCGTCCGCCCCTAAATTCATGCATGGTGCACCTGCCGCCATGGTTATCCGTCCTATCGCCACCGATATGACCATCAACAGTCCGAGAGACCCTAATACTGTGTGTCTGATTAGTGCGTATGGGTCGGGATCCTTGACTGACTTGTGCAGCTCTCGAACTACAATAGTTGGCGAACGTCTCACATCACTGCCAACCTGGAGATTGACTTTCAGAAGAAGAGGTTGTGGGGTGTTGTCGTACTGAGATTGAAGAGCTTGACGCATTCTGAAAGCGATAATGTGATTTTGGATACGAGGTTCGTTTCCTTTCATCGAACGTATTCCATTGATCCAAACATTGCCCAATGCCCGGCTCTGGTATCATTCCCTCTTTGCCAAATGACTAATCAACCACAGCTACCTCGACATCTCAGATGTGAAGATCGGTGGCAAAGCTGTGAAATGGGATCTTGCCAAGCGTACTGAGCCATATGGAAGCCCATTGACAGTACGAGTTGACAAGGCGCCAAAGGACAAGGAAATCGAAATCGAAATCGCTCTCACCACAACTGACGAATGCACTGCACTACAGTGGTTGACCCCATTGCAGACTTCCAATCAAAAGCACCCTTATATGTTCTCACAATGTCAAGCTATCCACGCTCGATCCGTCTTCCCCTGCCAGGATACACCAGACGTCAAAGCTACGGTGGATTTTAATATCCGTTCGCCGTTACCCGTTGTCGCCAGCGGACTCACTACAGGATCGAACAACTTCCAAGCTGGTAAGCACGGATCAAGCGGCACATTGCTGTATACGTTCAAGCAAGAAGTACCCATTCCTTCGTATCTGTTTGCCTTGGCCAGTGGAGATCTAGCCACTGCATCGATTGGACCACGTTCACAGGTTTGCACTGGCCCCGAAGAGCTTGTTGGTTGCAAGTGGGAGCTCGAAGAGGACATGGAAAAATTTATGGAGGCTGCTGAAAAAATTGTGTATCCTTACGCTTGGGGCACATACAATGTGCTTGTCCTACCAGCGTCTTTTCCTTGTGAGTCTGCACAGGCACTTGAAAGCGATGGTAATGACTCCCGATCCAGACGGCGGCATGGAAAATCCTGTCTTCACATTTGCCACTCCTACGATCATTAGCAAGGACAGACAGAATGTGGACGTCATTGCTCACGAGCTCTCTCACAGCTGGAGCGGCAACCTTGTCAGTAATGCTTCGTGGGAGCACTTCTGTGAGTTGCGTGATGCTGTCATTACATTCGCCTCTAATTCATGATGCAGGGCTGAACGAAGGCTGGACTACCTATTTGGAACGCCGCATCCAAGCCGAGATCCATGGCGAGCCTCACCGCGACTTCAGCGCAATCATTGGCTGGAAAGCTCTCGAGGACTCCATCACGATGTACGGCGAAGATCACGAATTTACTAAACTCATCGTCGATCTCAAAGGCAAAGATCCAGACGATGCCTTCAGCTCAATCCCATACGAGAAAGGCTTCAACTTCCTCTACCGACTGGAAAGGTTGATTGGTAAGGAAAAGTGGGACCAGTTCATTCCTCACGTAAGCTTCGTCTCCTTTCGGTTTGATATAGAGAAAAGCTGACACAAATCGCGTAGTATTTCACAGTCTTCAAGTTCAAATCTCTAGACTCGTATGACTTCAAATCGACCCTGCTCTCATTTTTCGCTTCCGACAAAGACGCCTCCAGAGTTCTAGATGACCTTGACTGGGACGAAGCGTTCTATAAGCCCGGATTTCCTCCCAAACCAGACTTTGACACGTCCATGGTAGATGCCTGTTACGCCCTCGCCGACTCATGGAAGAACAAGACGTCAAACTCTTTCGAACCTGAAGCAAGTGACATCAGCAGCTGGATGGCCAATCAAAGCGTCGCCTTCCTCGAACGGCTCCAATCCTTCACTGACCCCCTACCAGTCGACGACATTGAGTTGATGGGCAAAGTGTACGGCTTTGACCAATCGGAGAATGTGGAGCTTGTGTCAAGATACTTTGGAATCGGCCTTAAAGCCAAAGTTGAAAGTGTGTATGAGCCAACTAGCAAGTTACTGGGGCTGGTTGGCCGCATGAAGTTTGTGCGTCCTCTTTTTAGGCTGCTGAATGAGTGTGATCGCGATCTAGCAGTCAAGACGTTTGAGGAGAACAAGAACTTCTATCACCCTATTTGCAAGGCTATGATTGAGAAGGATTTGTTTGGGAATAAGAAGTAGGGGGAGGATGGAAAGGTGGGCATCTAAAAGTGACGGTCCTGGCATGATCTCGAAGACGCCGGGATTGATGATCAAATCCGCGCAAGTCCAGGGGCATGGACAAATCTTCCGATCAAAATGTGCATGAAATTGGCCAAAAACTTCCTAATGTCGACCGGAGAATCGCTTCTTGTGTTATGCTAATCTACCCAGCCATCACCATCTCCAATGCTATGGGTATCCGAGAAAACGCTCTTCGAACGCGGTGAAATGCGTGTCGATGTTGTGAAGATCAATCCAAGCCCGGTGCGGGGGACATGGCGGTGAAGTCGTAGACCTGTTGCCAATCAGTCAGCCATGACCTGAAACAGAGGATCTTGGGGCAAAGCACCATGTCTTTCCACCTGATGCCTCCAAAAGTGGCAGCAGATTCTCCCAGGTCGTCGAACCCAAGGCTATCATAAAACGGTACTAGGCCGTCTTCGGCCAGCAGAGCGATGCGATCGGCGATCTTAGCTTCTCTCATACGCTTGATGAAGCCACTCATGAGCAGGGTCCCGACGCCCTTTCCTTGGTAATCGGGCAGGACTGCAAGAGAGTGTACCATGAGCGTACGTCCATGAGGTTTATGGCCTAGATTGGAGGGAGCTGGTGTTGAAGACTGCCAATCCGAGGGCAGACCCATATCTTCGTCATTGATCAAGTCATTCGTGCTTAGAGTGGCGACAATGTGGCCTAGCAGGACGCGTCGGCGCTCAGAACTCGTCTCTACTGGCGGTGCCACTGCATATGTCGCGGCGCTCGTATCCTCACGATCCGACTGTAGATGGGGGTCCACCGTGGTGAAGACACCGTAGCAGATGCCTGAGCACTCGCGAAGCCGGTAGATGAACTGTTGGGTCGAATCAGCCATTGCTGTTTCAGGTCTTGTCATTGAAATAGACACGACATGTCGTGAAGAAGCCGCTTATCCTTGTTCCTTCAGGTTGTGTGCTGTACATTTCCAAGTTTCAACGTGTATACACCACCAGTCGCGCAGGCGGGTCTGGACCATAGCGGTTCTTACCTTGTCGCGACTTGCCCGCTCATGTGGTGGAAACGCTTCGTTCTCGACAATCTCACATTGAGCCACGTCTTGGACGGACAAGGTCAGAGTGTAAGGCATCAACCGACACAGCCTGGCCTCCCGCCTCATGTCCGAGTCCGACGTCGAGTCCCTGCCAGTGTGCATCTTTGATCCCCGGCTTGCCGACACCTGCATCGGTTCCAAGGGGGCAGAACCTTCCAGAACGTCCACCTCGGCGACGTCGATTTCCAAGTCCAAGTCCACGTCCAAGTCCACCTCTTCGGCCTGCATTGTGTTGTGTGATGTGTCTTTGGTCCGGCTCGGCTTGTTGGATATCGTACGTATGTGGCGGGCGGGGGATGTTGTCGGGTGGTTCTTAGGATGTTCTCATCGAGGTGGAAACCGCGAGTCGAAGGACTGTACGAGTAGGTAAGGTACCTACCTCCTACCTTACTGCTAGTGCTCCCTACCTACATGCTTAGGTTTGGTTCTAGTTCTATTATAGGTAGGTATACATATTACATATCTAGGTACTGCATACCTAGGTAGTAGTAGTAGTAGTAAGTACTGCATACCTAATACCTGGTGGTAAGTATACGAGGGAAAGAAGCTAGTAACCTACCTAGTACAACAATTGGAAAAAGGGAAATTCAGCCTTCTCCCGATCAAGCATTTCTTCAGTTCGGCTTGCACCACTTTTGATCTCCAACATGGTGCCGGTGGGTGCTGCATGGATGCATGGACAGATAGATGGTCCATGTTCAACCAGACATTCCCTCCCCTTGTGGCCGAATTCCTCCTGCCGTGCCACTTGACCAAAGCCTCCGAGAGCAGTTTGTATGGACGCGGAGACATGTACATGCCCCTCCCATCCATTGCATGGCATTGCATTGCTTGCGCCTTTGGCTGAGGTCCCTCCAGGTCGCTCCCATAAAAGGTCAATTATTGCTGCTGGACAGACGCAGTGCAGCGCCAACCGAGACCTTTGCACGTCTCTCCATCCTCACTACCTTCGCATTCTGATTTCTGATTGCTCGACGAGTCCCGGGACTGAGCCTTGTGTGATTAATAATACAACTCTGTCAAGCTGGAGCTGGAGCAAACTTCCCCGACACAACCACAACAACCACAACAACAACACCGCCTTCGGTCTAGAACAGAGCCTCATACATACACGGATCCTCCTCCATACACCCCCCGACTCGGCGCCGTTTCGTGTCAAGTCCCACCTGCGCAAGGTGACATTTGAACGCTTCAGCCCAAAGGTTGCTCAAACCTGACTCCTTCTTGTCTGCCGTCGAGTGTACGACATCCCGATAACCGCTTTCAGAAACACCTGCATATAAAGCAAGCGAGTCGCCCATTCATACACAATGTAAGTCCCATCCATTCGACCTCCAACCACCCTCTGTAGCACCAGCGGATGAGCTAATATGCCCGTTCTTGCAAAGGCCGCGAATTACAATCTCCATTGCCGCCCAAGGCGAACCAAACGACCAGGACTTGATCACACTCGAGCTACACGAAGGACAGACCATAACGAACCTTAAAAATATGGTGGAAGCCGAGACCAAATTCCCCGCGAATACCCAATCCTATTTCTTCAACGGAAAGAAGTTGGATGATGACAAACAGACCTTAGAGGCAGCAGGTATCAAGGATGGGGAGATGCTAGCCATGATGGTGAACCGTCGCAATCAAACCCCAGTCCGACCTCAACGCTCGCAAGACGACAGATCGCCCGCCGCCATAGAACAGATCCGTAGTGATATAGCCTCGAATCCACAGCAAATCTCTCGTCTCATTCAACAACAACCCGACCTTGCATCCGTGATCAACGACCCTGTCCAATTCCGAACCCTGTGGATACGTATGCTGGACGAGCGCGATAGGATGCAGCGACAGCAAGAAGAGCACAATCAGACGCTGAACGATGATCCTTTTGATCCCGAGGCTCAAAAGAAGATCGAAGCCATGATTCGCATGGAGAAGATCGAGGCCAATCTCCAGTATGCCTACGAGAACAATCCTGAAGGTACGTCGTGGCTTATGCTATGTTGACGAGAAAGCTAACCCTTGTCAAGTCTTCGGCCGCGTCAGCATGCTGTACGTTGATGTCTTGGTCAATAATCACCCTGTCAAAGCCTTTGTTGACTCAGGAGCCCAATCCACAATAATGTCACCCGACTGCGCCGAAGCCTGCGGCATCAGCTACCTTATTGACGATCGATTCGGCGGCATCGCACGAGGTGTAGGAACGGCGAAAATTCTAGGCCGTGTTCACCAAGCCAAGATACAAATTGGGGACGCTGAGCTGGATTGTTCATTCACGGTCATGGAAGGCAAGGATGTTGACCTGCTCTTCGGTCTAGACATGCTTCGCCGCCACCAAGCATGCATTGATCTCCTCACAAATGAGCTTCGATTCCCACATACCTCTGTCCAATTCCTACCAGAGTCGCAGATTCCCAAGAAGTTTGAGGAGGCAATGATGGACGAGCCTACGGTGGAGGGACCAAATGGCACCGAGGTCGGCGCGAAGACCGGTGCTGTACGACCAGCCGGTACCTCGCAAGAGGCTGCCTCTCACTTGCACGGTTCTGGCAAGCAACCAGTTCAATCAGGTCCCAGCACAGCGGGACCATCGTCGGCACCAGCCGCGAGTGCCTCTCGTCGAGCTCTGGCTCCGACTCCGGCTCAGTCCAAGTGGCCTGAAAAGGATATCAACATCCTGGTCGAGATGGGAATGTCAAGAGTCGCCGCTGCGCAAGCTCTCGACGCCGCTGGAGGGAACGTTGATGTGGCTGCGGGGATGATGTTTGACTAGTCCATCGTTCATGATTACTCCGAGCTGGAGCACAGACTCGTTCTGGATGCGTTACGACTTTACGAACAGGTGCATTGCGTGGACTTGCTTCTTCGGGTGTCATTCTTGCATGGGTGTTGTGAAAGCAGTCATCTTTATGGGATTCAACCGGTGTCTGGGGGGGATTTGTATAGACATTTTATTGCTATTGCATAGTTCTAGAAGCATGTAGTAAGTAGCCCATCTGAGTTGGGGCTTGGGAGGTATCTTTTTCAGCATTCGACCACGAAATGCATACCTCGATTGGTGCCATCATGATGCCTTCGTCATAAGTCTGGTCTCAACAGATGTCCGCGTATATTTGTTGCTCCGGCAAGTCCTTGGTCGTGTCGATTTCTACTCGATGCGCCTGGGCTTCCCTCATCAGTCCGAGTCCTTCACTGACGGTGCCGTTCAGAGATGGAATGATGCGTTGTCTGTTTATGTGCGTTTGCAACGGATGCACACAAGCATCTAGATTCCTTTTGTGCGGAACAGCCTGAACTTGGAGCTCCGAACATGGACGGCGTTTGCCTCGTTCCGCCAAAAGAAAGATGATTGATGATCGTGAAATGCAGTCGTTGTCATACCAACGCATTCGCGCGGCAAGGCCTCTCCCGCGCGACCTGAACACGGGCATGGAGCTTTCAAACAAAAATATATACATGGCCCCTTGCTTGATCACACTTCTCCTTCCCCCATAAATATCATCTTCTGGATACTACACCGACACCGACACCGCCAGATCGAATACCTCCCCAAGTATCGTCAAGCACCTTCTCGTCGCACGACTTCATCACATCAAACGGTACAGGCCTAAACAATCGCAATGGTAAGTCGAATAATCTTTCCCAAACCACGGTACCCCAGCCGTTAGCACCGTAGTCGATCGACTCCGCCAAGTCTCCGAGTGCCTGATGGCACCAATCTGACAGCCACGTACAAACAAACACTGCACTCTACACTGCTCCTTGCCTCCATAGCGACTCCGCTCTTCTTTTGGCACCTCAAACACGGCTATGGACTCACAGAACCAACAGGCCTCTACAAACTACAAGGAAGCCTTCTCTCTCTTCGACAAGCGCGGATCCGGTCGCGTTCCCCTCGAGAACTTGGGTGATCTGCTACGCGCATGCGGACAGAACCCGACACTGGCTGAAATTGAGGCTTTGGAGCAAAACGCTGGAGGTGACTGTACGTATTCCATTTCTCTCTCTACGAGCCTCTCGAGCAGACGCATTGCCTGTCTTGGCGCCTCTCTCACATGGCACAACAACTCTCACAGAATCCTTCTATCAGAGCCCCTAGCTTTACGGACGAAACCCGCTGACGCTCGATTGCCAGTTGACTTTGAATCCTTCACCAAGATCCTCAACCGCCCAGGCGGCTTCCGCGAGCCAGGCGACCCAGAATCTTACTGCCGCGGCTTCCAGGTCTTCGACAAGGACATGACCGGATTTATCGGTGTCGGTCAACTTCGCTACATCCTCACGAACCTGGGCGAGAAGATGTCGGATGAAGAGGTGGATGAATTGCTCAAGGCCGTGGACACGAGCTCGGGAGAGATTGATTACAGGACCTTGGTTGCTACCATTTTGGCAAATTAAACGTGCTCGGAGAAAGGGGATGGGGCTGATGCTTGTGCAAGTGTTATACGATGGATGCTCTTTCAATCGGAGCGATGGTATTATGTGTCATTGGGATGGAGTCTTTTTTTTTTGCGTGGATTCAACTTTCTGGGCTTGGTCTATCAAAGTGGATATGCGCTATTGCATGACGTTCCTAAGCGAATGATACCACACAGTATACCAGCGTTTGTCTATCTGACGGCGTTGCCTTCACTGCACTTACATTGGCCGAGTATGATTGGCCCATCGCATCGTGACAACAAAAACGTCGTGACACCCGTTTGGTTTGGTCTGTTCGATCTTCGCATGCGAAATTGAAGACCCAATACTGAACTCGATCTAATCAGCTCCGCGGCATAATTTCAAGCTGAAGAAAACATCAAGATCAGTTTGCTCATGATGCAATACCGGATGGGAGGTCTGAACGTGGCATGGGGTATATTGATATTCTCCAAAGACGTTCGTCTTACTTTCACTCCTCATTTGCGTGCTTCCTACTCCTAGACGATGCTCCATTATCGTTGCAAGCCCAGGCGTCTTTCCTACTACCTCAATTTATACACACAAGGCTTCAGCACCTTGCTCTCGTCGATCTCGTCTTCAGTGTCCAAGAACTTGGCCTTCTTAGGCGTCCAAGTCGCCTTCTCAGTTGCTGCGCCCTCGGCGTTCTTCCCTTGAACGGGTGCCACAGCCTTCAAAAATCTCATCTTCACGAACATCCTATTGCTTAAATCCACCGCCTCGTTCTCCTCGCCATCAAGCAAGAACCCCCTGCTCTTCAACACCTTGACAAAAGAAGTGACATCCGTCTCCTTGTTCTGCGATTCAACGCCATCCACCGCGACTGCCAAGGTATCTTCTTCGGCTTGGAGCGACGAATCGAGAGCTTTCCTCTCCTTGTCGGACATTTTTGAACGTGGTTTTTGACGCTTGCCGACGGAATGGTCGACCACTTTGCCTTTTCCATTGGAAACACGGCCAAATCGGGATTTGATTTCAGCGATCCATAGCTCGCCTTTCCAGTGTAGTATACGCCAAGCCTCGTCGATGAAATCGGTCCAGTTCGTGCCCATAAGTGCGAGACAGAAGATGGCTACGTTGATGCTTCCATCTGGGAGGGGTAGATTTGCAATATCGGCTTTCTTAACGAATTTGGACGGGCTATGAAGATCGAAGCTTAGAATCTTGACATTGAGCTTTTGCTGCTTGGGAAATAATTCCGAAGCCAAACGAGCATCGCCGCAACCCAGGTCGGCGATTGTGCATGCACCTTGTGTCCTAGGAATCTCTTTCTCGCCGGGCGGTCTGCCTTCTATCTTGTGACCCTTGACCTCACCCTTTCTGTTGAAGCGGATGTTTGCCCGTGCTTGAATATCTGATAGGTACCCGTCGACTGGATTCTCAGGCCACACTGCGACCTGTTGTCGGAAGCCGGAGTGATACGATTCGAAGGTTTCGGCATCTTTTGTGAAGAGTTCTAGGGCCTCGTCGGAGGGCCATGTATACAGTTGTTCATTCAAATGGCGGAATCTAGCAGATGCGAGTTTCGCTGCCATGCCCTGCTGGAGTGGCGTGAGCTTGCTTGCGACCGGGGCTGGTACTGGAGGTGGAGCGGCGGACTCAGATGCCTTCTTTTGCTTCTTTTTCTCGTTCCTCGCCTTGGTGGCAGGGTTTTGTGGTGTAAGGACTTTTGCTGTCGAGTCTTCGACGTCGTCGTCCTTAGATGCTCCAACGTCTGGAAGACAGTTGTCTTTCGGCTTGTCCTTCCTGGTCTTCTTTTTCTTGGGCTGAGCGGTCTCATCCTCCTGTCCTTCTGCCGTCGCAGGCTTTGGGGCCTTGACTTTCCCGTTCGGGGTTGAGCGCTTCTCAGTACTTTGCTCTGCGGCTTCTCTTTCCTTTCTCCTCTTCGCTGCCTTTTTCTCGTTTCTCAATTTGGTGGCGGGATTCTGTGGTGGTCCAGTTCTGCCCTCAATAACCCTTTGCCACAATTCATCGACATTATCCTTTGTCACAGCAGGAATTCCAGCCTTTTCTCTCTTCTCGGCAGCCCGCTTCCTCTTGTTCGACGGAGGTTTGCTATCTTCACCGGGCGCGGCGACAGATTTTGGCACATTGTGTTGGGTTTTCAAAGGAGCTGAGATTGACCAGCCAGAAACGGCGAACATGTTGGGCTAGATTCGTGTAGGCTTTGGGTTATAGCTGTAGTCGGCGTCGAGGTCGGCCTCTTCTGAGTTTTTTTCTACCTGGGTAGAAGAGGCCGAGTCCGGCACTTTGGAGGCCTCAGGCTGCAGGTGGCAGTGATTCGGTCAAGGTTCGCATTGAACAGCTGGAGCTGCCCGTGGAGGCGGAGACATTTGATCGTGTGCCGCCACCATGCGTGAAACCGATGCCGTATCGGATGATATGATACCTGACGAACTTGAAAGTCATCCGTATCCTACTCCTGCGCATGACATGAACCAACCGCATCTGTGCATGCAGAATACAGTACATATACCTAACATACTCCCGAGTACACTTATCATACATACTGTGCCTTACCCACACAGCCCCCCATCCCCCGTCAACACCACCCGTCGCCCGTCGTCCGTCGTCCAATACATAGCCTCCACGCTGCTCCTACACTACATAGACCCAACATGCCCCAATACAGTGACGACGAACCTCCACGCCCGCGCCGCTCGCGCAGACCCGAATACTACGGGCCAGAATCAGATACGTCGGAAAATCTCAACCATCCCCCCCCAAAGCCTCGCCAAACTCGCCCGAATCGCCCGTCTCGCCCTTCACAACGAGAGGAACAGTCCGCTCCCCCAAAGCGCAGACCCTCCATTTTGAGAGATCCAGACGAAACTGCCAGTCAACGAGAAACCAGACGGCCTCGGTCTCACTCCAACGTAAGATTACGGACACCCCATTCGGATTCCGACTCGGCCACACAAGACACGCGACGTCGTCCACGCGCTCCACCACCGAAGTCTTCCGGAAGACCAGGTAAACCTCGCATCGACCTCGAGGACAAGGACGGTCCGAAATACAAGCAGTTCAGGGACAAGAGAGACGGATACGAGTCGGAAGAAGGCGAAATGCTTAGGAACGCAAGGAAGCCGGCTAGGCCCCGTGAGGCTGACTACGATGATCATGTCGACGATAGACGTACCCGGCGGTCTCGAGACGATCGGGATCCTCGACCGGAAAGAGAGCCTCGACGAGAACGAGAATTGCGGTCTGACCGAGGCGCACGACCTGATCGTCCAGACAGAGATCCTCAAGATCCTCGTGACCCACGAGCACCCCCACCCGATCTCGAACCACCCCGCCGGGAGAAACCACGAGCCCCTCGGGATTTCGGTGCAGAGAGTGCTGGGGCTGCAACTGCAGGTGCTGCCGCCACTGCAGCTCTAGGGGACAACCCACGTTTGAAGACTCGACGCGTTTACAAGGATGATCCAAGAGACAGGCAAGGCTATGATGATGATGATGATGACGACGAGGATGATGAACCGCCACCATCACGACGGAGACCATCGAGACGCGAACCGGATGACCGTCGTAGTGACCCACGTCGCTCGGCACCTGAGATGAGTGGATATCGCTCAGATGCTGCACCTCCTCGACGACGTGAACGACGCAGGGACGATGATGATTCTGATGGTTATGATCGGAAGCGCAGAGACGACGGAGGTTATCGATCTGGGGGAGGCAGAGATCGAAGCACGCGACCACCACGTCCCCAGGACTACTACTCGGATCACCGCGACGATAGAGCCCGAAGGAGCGATCCTCATGACAGGCGTCCCAGAAATCCAGCTCGCGAGAGCTACAGAGAAGACGATCGCTACCGCGACTATGACCAGAGACGGGGGGACCAAGATGAACGACGTGCTGCGCCTCCACCAAAGAAAGGCGGTCTCGGAGGCCTCGCCGGCCTGGGTGGATTGGGAAATCTAGGCAAGTTTGACTTCAAGGATTCGGCCTGGCAGAAAGAGGCGACTGCTGCATTCATGACTTATGCGTTGCCTGTGATTAAGAAAGAGGGAAGTAAGTATGCCAGAAGGGAGATGCAGAAGTACATGGAGAAGCAGGGTGGTGGAGGAAGGCGTTGATGATTGAAACGTGGATGAGATGTGACAGGGCATTTATGACGATGAAATAAGTCGGCCTATTTTGTGCAAGCTTTCACCACTTTTAACATCCATTTCCTACTGTAGATATTGACGATAAACAGATTGAACGTGCCTAGCTTATCAGATTACGTATACCTCTCCCTTTTCCTCTACTGACCTTCATATGAACTTCCTTCGGCCAATCATGTTTGTCCGGACATCGCGAAGAACTGCTCGGTCGACTTTTCACCTGGATAGATTATGCTAAGCACAGTTCTTAGAGCCTTTGCAGGACTTTCTTTGCAATGTCCTCTGATGGAGCGTGAAGAGCGCTCGTTCGTGGCTATGTTACCTTAGCCAGTCACATCTTGACGTCTTTACGGAGCGGGCAGAGCGTTGAGAACATCAAGTATCCGAAGGCTTCTCCTATCATTCTCAGAGTACAAGACTGTGACTTATTCTGCCAGTATTATCTAATTCAACAACAACCCACCATTCTCGCACATGATCCGTACGGTCCAAGTCCAGCTTTAAGCTCAATCTCAACGACTTCATTCAGGTAGCAAGCGGCAAAAAAGTTCCTCCTCGATGGCTACGGCACAATACGTCTTTCCTGGTCCTGGTCCCGCTTCCTCACAGATTAATCCCAAACTTCGCCACCGAGTTCAATCCCGAACTTTCCCCAACAGAACTAGACACCCTCTCCTCCTTTCAAATCTCTTGCGCAAAACCAAAGCAGCTGACGCCTATATGCCTCTGCGTCATCAAGATATTCTCGCAGGAAAGCGTCTGGGCAAAAGGACATGCGAAATGTCTCAGGGAAGGGCTGACCACCTACGCAATAAGGTGTCCACGCGAGGAAGATTTGGAGAGAATTGGTCGGGAAACTGGCTGAGATGCCTGGTTTTCCACAGAAGTGGCTTGTTTAATTTTTAATTACATTTTGCGTGTGAGGAACAGCTGATGCGGTGGAATTTGTTGGAAGAGGAGGAAGTGGGAATAGGTGTTGCTGTGAAAGGGGAGACGGCGACTGTTGGCGAGGGGCGGCTGGGGAGGTTGTTGGAAAAGAGGTTGCTTGTGGTGTAGGGCTTGATGAGAGTCAAGCCTACTCTGAGGGGTGTTGTAGGAGGCAAGGACCTGCCTGTTTACTCCGCATAACAAGAGGGAACAGTGGATAGTTGCTTGGCTTTTGATTATTCGGTAGCGTATTGCTATCCTTCTCATGTTGAAGCATTTTTCACTTGGAGGTGTTTTCGTTTCGAAGTCCTCTTCGTTTCAAGTCCTCCCCCTTTCGAGGTCCTCTTCGTTTCGAAGTCTTCTTCAATTCGGTATTTCAGAAGGCCGTGCAGTTTAGACTGGCAAGTATGGTAGGAGGTACTCCAGCTAGTATATTGGTTAAACTCATCCTCTAGTTTGAACCCATCCTCGAGGGTTTTCATTGGCGCTCTCCAGGAAGTGCTCTTAATAAAACATGTAGTATGTCTGGAAAAGCTTTCCAAAGGCCTCACCTTGAGAGATAATTGAGAACCAACAGGACTCTGCTCTCCAACATTTTCGGAGTGGGTCCTTACTCCAGACGATTGGTGCCTCGCAATTTTTCACTGTGCTATCACAGCTATTAAACTTTTGAAAAGGCTAGGGGGCTACATCTTTCTTTTCCATCTTTCTGTTGCCAAGCAATGGGAGCCGAGGAAGTTTTCACCTCGAGAGACCTTGGGCTCATATTGTCGAGAGCATCGCGGGCGTTCACATTGTCAACGAACATAACTAGAAAGGCGCACACTGGCCTCTACCATTCCATAGTAAAACAGCCGTCTTTTGATAACTTACAGAACGGTCATGCGTGGCTTGATACCGACTGCGATGAATTTCTGGCAATCCGCAGAGGATCAGCACTCGTATGAACTATGGCATTCTTTGTCGAGACCAAGGTCATCTTTTGGCGGCAAGAATTGACGAATCGGCTGCGGCCTGCGATTTGCGAGACACCTGCTCCCACCCTGCCACAACCAACCCTATTCTCCTCCCTTACAATTCGCGAAATCAAGTTTCTGTAGCTGTCCGTATACGAAAGTCATTGAAGGTCATTGTAACCATTTCGAGGACTCAATCCCTATCCATCCCGCTATATCTCTCCGAAGCCGAGAGATTTCTCGGCTATCAAAATGTCGAACTACTATTACATTACGTTGCAGACGATGCCTTTTCATGTACATTACTCGTTGAAATTTTCAAACCCGAAGCTCAATGAATAGCCTGCAGGCTGAACTATAGAAACAGGCCCTCGCCACCATGGCAAAATCTTTCCGATAAAACGAGCAAGGGAGCAACTTTTTGATCGCGGTTGCCGCACCTGAACACCTTGCTGCCCAAATATGATCCTCGTGTAGTTCCCTGACCAATCTTTTGGTTCCTCTTTACCAAAACCATCTGCCCTAGTAGTCGTCAGTCTTTCATACCGGAAGAGCCTTCTCCCAAAGCCGCCTGGCCGCCTCTCGAAGGAGTGAGAAGTACAGTATACCTTATTATCGTCCTTTTCCCCAAAATGCTGATTATGCAATTTCGAACTAAGCTGTCTCACACAGCCATCTGCATCCTCAATGGCATCTGTAGCTTCATTTCGCTCTGCGACAGCTTGCTTGTAACTAGACTAGCCTGGAAAGCAGCCTGTTGTAGAGCCAGCGTCTTGTGATACAAGGACTCATTATTGACCTGCAGGTCGAAATCCGTCAAGTAGCACAAGGCCACCTCTAGCAGTCGTAGCTCGCTCTCGCGTACACCGCCGACACCGGCAAAACGAGCCTGCGGATAGCGAAGGTCTTCCAAGGCTTTCATCGCGATGCGCAGCGATGCCAAGACCAATCGGTGTATTGTCCGCGACGTTACCGGGACCGTCTTGTCCTCAATTGCCAGCTTGTGGATATATGTCCCTGCAGCCAGGTATACTGCCGTGCTCATAGGACAATACCTGTGCAGTCGTTCGACGTACTCCTGCAACGACACGGGCGGTATGGTTTTGGAAAAGAACTTGCGCGCAATGGCCTCCTGTTGCGCCTGTCTGGCCAACGCATCCACGCCAATGTCAGCGGTAGCAGGCTCGTCCACGCATGCCTCTGGCGAGCCAACGTCAACATTCCTGAAGTTTGGGGCTTTGAGGTCGTCGCTAGGGACTGGCGTGGCTGGCCTGCTCGAGGTACGTCTGTGATGGCGTTTGAAGTCTTCTTTGCCAAGAGGACCTCTTCCAGCATTGGCGAGAGCGAATCTGTGCTGATTGATGGGCCGAGAGACAGGAGGAGTCGGAGGTATCTCGCCATTAGCATCTGCCAAAGCTTGCACAACTCGGCAGAGCATCTTCATGGCCGTTTCTGGCTGAATTTTCTGAGCGTCCCACGACGGATCGACTGGAGGGGACGGTATGGCGGTCTTCTCAGTGGGCGATTGGATGGTTGGTATGAGGCCGGCATCCTCAGATGGGTTTGGTGGTGAGGGAGGGGAGTTTTCGGGAGTCATGACTGGAGCGGGCGACGGGCGGGTTGTGCTCGAGGTTGAAGTGGTGGTTGTACGGAGGGTCGGATTATTTCAGATGGGTTGTTGCAGCCATATGGCTACTGGTGTGTTGAAAGGCTCGGTTGTGCCTCGCATTAACAGCAGGTGCATATCCATTCAGCAAGCAGTATACGTGGACCGAGACGAGAGACGTGGTCGTGGTCGTGGTACCTCCGGAGGTAGAGGGGCTAGAAGTGGAAGTTGAGAATCCGCAATGGTGGGCGAACTAGTCGAAATCTTGGTGACACGGTGAGTAGGTGCAGGAGAGGGAGAGGCAAAGGGTGGCTCGGTAGGTGCAGGTGGGTGTAAGGTAGGTACAGGTGGGTGTAAGGTAGGTACAGGTGGGTGTAAGGTAGGTAGATACCTCAGTATGGGTATGGGGAGAGCACATTAATTGGGAATCCACGGGACATGTCACACTTTCTTCGTCCACCTGACCCTCCTCCACCTCAGTCCCACGCTTGACCAATTCCCCAAGCTTTGCCCACACCAGCCTGGCGCTTGCACGTTTGGTCATCAGTTGTATTTTAATTACTGCGGATTTTCACTTATATCATCATCTATCTCGGTTTCGGTGGGTTTGAGAGCAGAGCGCGCATCGTTCTTCTGGTCCGCCCGAACCGTTTTCAAGTGTTCAAGTGGTGAGATGGCAACTGCAGTAGCATACACTCCATCATGACTGATGCTGAGGCGTACTTCCTGTCCCTCAATGTCATGGCTCCCAACTCGTATTTTGGTGTCAGTCTCAACAATATCCTTGTTTGCAAGGTGGCAGTCAAGCTTTTGTTCTGTCGAATCGATTGTAGATGACAGCGTTTCTGCCAGACACGCTCTATTGCGTTTTCTGATGGCTTCAAACTCCTTCGCGCATTTGGTAGTCAAGATGATGCCTCTTGGTTTCTCTGCCTCGGTTTTGGAGAACTTGATAACCATAACATCCTGTAACGTCAATCTACGATCAGGAGGAGCAGATTTGATGATGGCTTCTTTTGCTGCCCATCTACATGTTGAAGAATCAGCTATGAATGCAGCATTTCCCCGGACAGACTTCATCACCTTCCTGCGACAAAGTTGGTAAAGTGCTGTTTCTGACATTCGGTCAGATTCAGCAGGCGGGTCCTCTTAACGTAGTCCAGCTCGTATTCATTGAATAGGCGCTCCAAGAAGCGATGGTTTACATTGGGTGACGAAAACTTCTTCCCTTTTGGCTTCGAGTGCGGCGATGTTGAATCTGAGTAGAGGACTTTCTCGATCCTGGGAACATGACAGATGTCTGTTCCAACATAGTAAGGCAAGACGGCGGGTCGAATGTTCGGAAAGGATCGCTTCAGTTGACTTGTCTTCCTGGGCCGCGACAGCACTTTTCCGCTCTCAATCTGTAGGCGTCGGAAATCTTCTCCTTTCGCGGGAGCAACGCGGCGTTCCTTTCTGATGGAGGCAGCTTCTCGGACAGCATCGGACAATCTGGCCGTCAGCTGCCGTGTTCGCATGGTGTTGTTGATGTTGATGGAAGAGTAACAATATATATCCAGGTGGGATACAAGTGTCAATGAGAGCTGGGTTCCAATGAACGTCTGTGCACATTTCCACAGCAAGGTTGTCCAAGTCCAACACCAACACCAACAACAAGAATAATGGACATAACGGCGCAGTTCAATCTGTGCCTCAAAGAGAAGGAGAGCTCTGGTGTCAGGTCATTCGTATTTCAGCTCTCGACCCTGGACGAGTTTCTCAAAGAAGCCTATCGAATAGTAGGTACAAACCCCCAAGTCTTTGCCAATTGTCCTTTTCGATACTCATTGCCTAGAATTCCCATATTTCAGACCTCACTACCTACCTCCGCTCTATCCGAGCCTCATATTTGACCCTGCAATCTCATCGCCCGACAAATCACCGCGCCCGGCACCAGGATGTCACTTCACAACTTCCGAACGGGGACAGATCACAACCTCTCACCGATGCTCAGAGGACACGGATAGACAATGAGACGCGACTGCTTCTTACAACAATTTCCGGCGCTATCCAAAAACTTCAAGAAACCGTGCAAATCTCATCAGATCTGGACGAATCACTGGCGCAACGGAAGAGGTCAAAAGGTGGCTTTCTAGGGAGATGGGCTGCAGGTGGTGAGATCATGGCAAACACGCCTGAGGAAACAGAAGAAGCCGAGGCGAGGGATACGATTAACAAGCACAGGGATGGTGTGATATGGTTTTTGCAACGGCGACTTGAAGGCGCGGGGGAGATGCAAAGGAGCATGGTCGAGGTACGCGTGAAGCGAGAAGTAGAACGAAGTCGAAGCATCCTCTACAAAGCACGAGGACCTGGCCTGGTCGATGGCACAGGCATCAACGGAAGTAGTTCGAAATACCTCTCGGCAACAGATCTAGAAACCGAACAAAGGCAAGAACGAGCAGCTATGGAGTCCTCGCTTTCGCCAGAACAGATCCAATTATTCGAACGCGAACAAGAAGACATGCTCAAACACTACAACTCCGAGCTGGACAAGATAAAGTATAGTGTAGGCTTCGGTTTCCCTGCGAAATGCAAACTAAATATTGAATAGAACAGCAGAGTCTTCTCTGATCGAGATATCCTCCCTCCAAACCGAGCTCGCTGCCAATCTCGAGATGCAGTCAGAACAAATCTCCCAATTAGTGGCCGATGACGAGTTCGCGCGTGAAAATGTAGAGAAGGGCAACGAGAATCTAAAGGAGGCGACGAAGAGGAGGAGCATAGCGCAGATGATGTTCTGGGGGGCTGCAGGGACAAGCCTTTTTGTGGTAACTTGGGACCTCATATTCTGATGTGGATGTGACCTACAGATCTCCCGCTTATTACTGTTATACAGCTGCTGCTTACACCGAATCTCCAAATGAGACTTCAATCATTGAATACCTGATGCTCTCCCTACAAGAAAATCAACTCAATCTCCTGGTGTCGTACAATCTCACTGGAGTTTACCGATAAAGTCAGAAGGAAAGGGGGGGAGGGGGGCGATCTTATACACTCGATCGAGCTTGGAAGTGTTCGGACAACAATCTATACGACACGGAGAACGACACAGGATTGCAATGAATGATTTGTGTTAGTCCCATATAAAAGAAGTGCTACCGAGAGAAGCCCCGCACGTCAATCACAACCAGCAACAATAACAAGCACGTCCACGAACCATCTGATATCCACTGCTATGCAATACGACCAGCCACAGCCCATCATACTTACAATAAACCCCAGTCTTCAAGACCTTCAAGACCTCCACCCAACAAATTCTCTCCCAACAACCCTCCAAACCCTGACCTCGCCGCTCCTCAAATCGCCCAATCGATAGCTCTCAACCTCGATCTTTCCCTTTTTCTTTTTCTTGTCCTTTGAGGGATTACTTCCTTTCCCACCATCACCCTCCCCGTTAGAATCACGCCCCTGCTCCGCCACTCGAACTTTCTTCTTCGTACCGTCCCACTCAGTGACAACACCGACGTGAATCGCCAGATCGAGAGAATACTTGCTATGCAATGCTCCACTATGTTTCCCCGAGAATTTTGCGTTTCGGAAACTCACAATATCGCCAGGTCGGATTTCGTCGAATTGTTGTACCGATGCATTCCCAAGGTTGGCGTACACCAGGGCGCCGTATGCGCGTGTACCAACGGGCGGAAGGGCAGCAGGCATACCCCTCAGCAACTCGATGATGAGTGCATGAGAAGAGCCATCGTTGATAGCCACACTCCCCGTCATCTTGTCTACCAGTTTCGAAATAGACATTCCAAACCGATTCCAAGAATTCTCAAGCTGATCTTGTCTTAACTTTCCAGGCGGCCCCTCTTGCTTCTGTTCAAAAACGACATCATCCGCATTACTAGCATCAAAACGAGCAGTGATAATAGTCTGACTATAATCCTGGTAGAGGATGAAAATATCTTTGGATATCACAGTTTGACCACTTTGGCTACTGTTCGATTGTTCTTCGATCTCATAAAGGACATCGTTACGGCCTTGGATCGACGGCGGCGGCAAGTTCGGTTGGCTCCACCACTTCGACGCTTCACCCATATCAACTTCGTGCGCAATGAAACCAGGGTCGACTACGTCAGGGCGGAACCCTGATGAGGACTGTCGTGGCATTCCTGGGTCGACAGACATGCGCGACGAAGGATTAAAGGAACGTTCTTGGTCCATGGAAGGACGCATTGGCGCTCTGCCTGCTGGTAGTGGTGGCACAGGTTCGGATGAGGACGGAGGAAGTCCTTGAGGCGGTAATGGTGGAGGAGCTCGATCATGTTGAGGTGTTGCTTGAGATGGCATAGGCGGAGGCGGTGCTTGAGTAGGCAAAGGTGGAGGACCATGATCCATAGATTTGCGAGGACGATCGGTGGATTGGCGCAATGGAGGGGAATATAATTCGTCGTCTTCTTCATCCTCGTGATACTGAACAGGAGCTGGCGGCGGCATCAAAGGAGGCGGTGCTTGCCTCGCAGGAGACCACGACGCTGCAGCTGCAGCTCCTGGTGGGTACTTGTACGAATCGTAGTCCTCGCTGTTCTCGTCAAACTGTCCTCCTCCAGTGGAAAGAGGCTGAGGCGCTCTTGGGTTTTCACCACTTTTCTTTGGAGGTCCAGTAGGTGGCAATGGCGGGACAGCTCTTGGAGCCGATGTCGGTGGTGGCGAAAATGGAGCGCTGGGCACGGGAGGGCTTCGTATTGGGAAGTCCTCGGGCCCGGTGCTGTGATCGAGACTTGAATCACGAGCATGGGATTTCAGTGCATCTCTATGATGCGCGCCGGGGGCGATGTCGGTATCATAATCGCCTTCGTACTCACTTCCATCTTCACCAGTTTGGCCCAATGCTGTCCTGTGCAAGGATTCAGAAGTCATTTGCCGCGTAGGAGCTTGCGAAGGCGGCGGCGGAGGTGGAGGCCTCGTCTGTGTTGATGATGGTGCTATTGTAGGGCTCAGCACTGGGATTGGTGGCGGCAGGCGACTTGCTCGTCTATCAATTGGAGACGCAGGCTCAGTTGGACCGCAATCCACAGATGGGCGAGGTGGTGAGCGAGGCTCAATAGGGGACTGCAGAACTGGCGGTGGTGCTATTCGGATGGGCAGGTCAGCCCCCGAGGAGGTCTGGGGCATCTCATCATCAGATTCTGAACCAGCACTTGGAGATTCGATGGGAGCCGGAGGTGGTGGAGCCGGGCGACCTTCCAGAGACAGCCTACCCCCAGGCACTGGAGGGGGTGCTCCTCTATCCATCATCTGTGAAGCCGGAACAAGTTCTGCAAATGATTAGCTCTAGTACATGATTTGGGAAAAAAGGAGGGAATTCGAGCCAACCCAAAACCCATCTCAAAGCCGACTGTTGGGAGAAACAGCCAGCCTGGGACGAGTTTGTCCCATTGGTAGTCAATCGAAACTGTGGTTTTAAACATGTGTTTAAGGGCTTTCGAGTCACGGACTTGACGCAGCGATCGTGGAAATTCTCGTCTTGACTCGAACGGGATGCCCACGAGCGCCTGTATATTTCTGCGCTGACAAATCGGGAACGAAGTGCGGATACTGAATCCGGAGCAAGTGCATATTCGCTCTCGCACTCGCGGCGCGAAAGTCTGAGGCGAGAAGGGGGATGTGGAGCCGGTCTTGTTGGGGGAGGATAGTTACCTTTAGGCGAGAAAGGAGCAGAGGCTTGCCTTGGGGATTCTTCATACTCATTACCTCCATCCTTGCCAACAGTCGTCGCAGATTCCACACTCAATCTTCTGGGCATGCCAGGTATTGGCACACGAGGAGCAGAAGTAGCCGCAGGTGACTCTTCTTCTCCAAGTGACCTTTGTTCTGGGGCCGGTTTCTTCTTTTTCAGGGGAGCGCCGCCCATACCAGGCATTGAAATACCCATTCCACTTCCACCAAACATGGGATTGAATCCTCCTTGACCGCTGATTTTTGCCATGCGCTCTCGCAATTCTCGTTTGCGCCTGGTCTCCTCATCTTCCGACTCGTCATCTTCCCCTTCCCCTTCCTCGGTCAGATCCTCCTCCTCTCCAACATCACGCTGTGCCACTGGCACTTGGTGGCGACGTTGAGCTGCAGAGTCGTCCTCAGTCGACGATTCTGGCTCATTGTCCTCAGTAGTCTCGCCCGCTGCAGACTGATCGGCCTCATTCCCGTCACTAAAAGGCTCACGTGGCGGAATGTCTGGAACTTTAGGGCCCTTGGAAGGTCGTCGAGCTGATTGCTCGCGTATTAGATCTGAGGATGTTCGTGCAGTCCGTTCTTGGTCCGTGTCAATGCTGTCCCGAGCCGGGGCTGCCTCCGCTTCCTGGGATTCTGTCCGCTTAGTAGGAGGCTTGGGAGGCTTCTTTTTATGTGTGTTTGCACCACGGTTTGCCTGCTCTAGTTGCTGTTGTTGCAGAAGAGCAATGCGCTCTTTCAAGCTGACAGGTTTGGGAGCGTCCTCTTCTTCTCCTTCCCCTGGGGCAAGACCGGCCTTGTGGGCGGCTGCCTCATCGTCTGCTCTTCGTTGTGCAATTTCCGGGTCCTCCTCGCGCCTGTAGACTTTTGGAGGAGGTGCTTCGCGAGGAGTTGGTACAAATGCCGATCGCGAGGGTGGGGGAGCGACAAATGGCTTCCTAATATAGTTGTCGGAACCCTTGGGCTTGAACGGCACTGGTGGAGGCCCTCCTGCCTGATTGAAAGCTTTCAATCGATCCTTGAATGAACTCGACGATGGTTTGTCTGAGACTGGCGGAGGCGGACCTTTGGCAGGCGTAGCTTGTGCTGGCTTGGGAGCCGGCGAAGGCTCAGTTACAGCTTCGAACTGTTTAGATGCAGGTTTGGGAGATAGAATTGGCGCCGAACGCTCGTCGATAGGCGCTGGGGCTGGTGGAGGGGCAAACTCGGCTTGTGGAGTCTTGGTTTCTTCTGATTTGGGCTTTGAAGGTTCCGGAAGCTGTGGCAAAGCGGGCTCTGGAGCGGAAGTGTCCGCAGCTTTTGGTTTGTGGGCTCTTGTAGGTCGTGGTGGAGGAGCCGGTTCATAGCGCTCTACGAAATTCTTTGGAAAGAGACCCGACTGCGAGAGACCGGACGAGTCGACATATTCTCCCACGTACCATTCGTTGTCCTCCTCTTCTGTAACAGTGATTATCTGGCCTTCCAGAAACTTCAGATCGTCGTCATGCTCGGAAGAGTAGGCGAATATGGCCTTGACCTTCATAGGCAGCGTCGCCATGGCCAATGTTCTCGTATGCCGTATTTGGGTGGAGATGTTCGAGGAATACGTGTGTGGGGGGATGGATGGGAGGAATCGATCTAGTAGCTGTATCGCATAGAGCTGGTTGCAATGCCGAGAGGGAATATGGTATGGTATCGTATGCGTTTGGGAGCGTACGTCAGCCAGAGCCTCAATGGGGTCGCCGTCAAAGGCCGGGTTCAAACAGAGGAATAAAGCTCCGGACAAGTGAGCATGTAGAATTGCCGCCGTCCAAGATTATTTCCTGCGAGTGCGGTGCGATTGATCTTGTCAGAATCACTGGCCGGGGCCTCTGATGCATTCCTCTGATGTTGGTGTATTTAATTGAGCCACAGCCCTGACCCTGAGACGCCGACAGGTAGACAAGTGACAAGCAACAAGCAGCACCGTTGTTGACCACCACTACCACCACCACCACCACCACTGACACCGAGACTGTGTTCCAAAGCAACAATGAACATCTGACAGCCATGGCGCTCAAGTCGATCCTCAAGAAGACTGCCGACACCGTAGACGCCGAGGGCCCATCGCCTCGCGACAAGCGCAATCTGGAAATCGCTCTGTACCACGCAAACCTCATTCAAGCTCAGAAGGATGTCGAGAAGGAAATCCTCAGCGCGCTAGAAACGCTGATAGACTTCCCAGTCGATCCCTCCTCAACATCAAGCGAGCCCTCGTCTGCAGATGTCCAAATCTTCAAGAAACTCATTCAACCATTCCAGCCGTTCGACTACGATGAGCTCTTCGAGGAGCGTCGCATAGCTGGGAAATGCAGCTACGTCTTCTGCCCAAACCCACCCAGGCAGTCTGGTCGCGGCGGCAAGTTCAGGGTTTTAGGTGGCAAGAAAGGTCAAGATTTCAGGGTTGTGGAGAAGCAGAAAACAGAATGCTGGTGCTCGTCCGATTGTGCACACCGAGCGCTCTACGTGCGAGTCCAGCTGGATGAAGAGCCAGCATGGCTGAGGAGAGGTGGAGGAGTAGCTCTGGTACAACTTCTTACCGAACGAGACCAAGAAGATAAACGAGGAAGTATCCCAATCGATCAGGAAGCTCTGCGGGATGATCTCGAGAAGCTCAAGGTCGAGAGAGGTGAACAAGGAAGGATGATGCCTCAAGGTATTGTCACGGACACTGTTGTGGAACGAATTGCGAGCGCATCTACACCGGCCGCAGCTCCCAAGCAGGATGTTGAGCTCGCCGGCACTGTTGGAAGCATCGAAGGATACGCTCCTAGAGGCGTGAAGATCGGATCTCGAGCCAAGATTGCCGAAGACCTGGGAGATGTGGAATTAGATTTGCTATGAGTTCCCCGGACGTCATGCAAAATTCATCGCTATTCGTCAGACGACAATGCCCTGCCGTACTCCGAATCACAGCCGTACGCAGTACAAGCTACCTGTCAAAGAGGGAGAATCGAAGCAAACATGGGCCCGAACTCGGATTCATGGGTTGATGTTAGAGCTTCCCGCTCTATCTTTTCTCAACCTTCTGGCCCCTCCTCTACACGCGAAGACAAGGGATATAGTAAGTCGCACCCATTATCACCAACAATGCGCTTCAGAACGGCGCTCCTTAACCGGACATTTGCAGCCGAGATGGGCGTCAGATCAAGGCACTTCACGACGAGATCCCGACAAGCCTTCTAGCCTTCCACACAGTCTTGTTCTGGTGTCTCCCGTTGTCCGAAGCGATGGAGCAGAGTCATGCTCTGCAGTGTGTCCACAGGTAACTTGAACCTCCTTTGCGGCGAGCATTGCAGTGAAGCTCCCCCATGCACCTGCATCAACGCCGAGGGCGAGCCCCACATCCTTTTCTTCGAATTTCCGGCCTACCACCATCATGGTGGCATCATGTGGCTGGCCAGTCCACCCATGCCCATCACGAGCCAATGTTCCCGTCCCCGTCGTGCTCCATCGTCGAGGTTTGCCACCAGCAGTGTGCGAACATCAATCGTCTAGTCGCGTCGCTCGCATTCAGCTCCCTCGAATATCGCAGCGATGATATCTTCCACCATCTTATGCTACACGATGCTCCTAGCTTTGAAGCACAAATCAACTAAGACGCAGAACTCACAAGTTACGAGGGCACAGAGGTGGACACGAGATCGGTGCACGTCTCGAAGCCTGTGAATCCAAGACCTCTTCTACTAGATTCAAGAGCTTGGGAAAGCTTGTTAACCGGAAGTCTGCCAACTCACACACCAGAGCGATCCGGATGAGGTGCCGCTCGGATTGATATCTTAGCAGACACAATGGTGACTTCTCGCGCCCGTAAAGAGACTTTATCGGAGATTTGGACTGTGATGGTGGCCTAGAGCTCAAATCTTATAGTTTCTGTCGAATAGCCTATTCCAATCTCGCCTGTAATCACGATTGCCGTATTCGATATTCGTCTCGTCTTGTTGAATCGAGACGAAATAGACTCTATTTTCTGCATGTGCACCGACGGCGACCCTTTCCCTTGCAGAAAAGCCAATGTTGCTGCTCAGTCTCGTGGTGTTTAGATAAATATAAGTCGTATCAACTCACGGCTGGCGTTCAGCCTTCTGCCTTCTGCAAAGTGTCGAAGCAGAGGACAGCAACCAATCTATCCAAGTATGTTAGGTCAAAGATGGGTATACATTAGGCAGCCGTTCTCGAGGGATCTGAGCCATCGGTCGCTGCCTACCTTTTAGCTACCACACTCCTACCTTCTCTACCTCTGGCAGAATTCATCTTCCAGATCTGATTGTGTCATGATGACTCGCTAACCATTCTTTGTCACGTCTTTCCTGCTCTCTTCTCTAGCTGCGGTCAAGTACAAATGGCTGTCTCGTCTCTACGATTACTTCTCCCAGTTTCCGCTTCCAATTCCTCCCCTCAAGTCTCCGATACTTACCTCAACAAGCAAGGAACCCGCTCTTCCTACAGATTACTACGAGGTCGATACAAAACCACTCTGTGCACAAACAAATCCCGATCTTGCGCTGACTCGTATGGTTGGCTACGTCGGGATTGCGCCTGGTCCTCAATCCGCATGATGCAGAATCGTAAAGCTATTGTGCGATTCATCAACCATGGTATTGCTTGAGGTCGTTTGGAGCGACATCAGTGAACGTGTAATGGCCCCGCCTCAGCGTGGCTCTATCAAAGTCTGGAAATTGCAGAATGGAGGCCGGGCGCACCCGATTCGTCAGCACAATGTCCTCTACCAAAGCCATCTCTGCTAATGTACCGGAGACATGCATCTCACTGGCTTCCAGGTCCTCTCACGAACAGGTGGAAAACGCGGCGTTCTTCCCTACAAGACGTCGTCTGGCTAGACATTGGAGAGAATGGTCGAGTGATCTCTCGATTCGCCCCTTGGCTAAGTCTTTACATGTTCCACTAGTGAGTCAAATGCTCCATTCCCATAATAATCGCTCACAACACAATCTAGCCATAATCTGATTGACGAAGACCACGAAATACTAGCCGCTTTCAATGTGACACAAGATCCTGCTATCGATCTGAAAGAACCGAATACTTTCATCGACCCGATGGCTACGCTCTGATCCGCAAAACCCTCCAACCAAGCTGATTCATCTCTTGCACTGGTCCCTTTTCTCCACAGGCTATTCAAGACAGGGTCAATTTCTTTACGGCACTGGACGCGTAGACCGACTTGGAGAAAGTTAGGAAACAGCTTAAGCCTTTCAGGCAAGCAATAATGCCACAAAAGCCAAGCGTGCTCGAGGTGATGATGTACTGAACTGAGGCATCCTCCCTCTCGTGTGAGGAATGTAAAGTGAATTCTGTTCTGCGAGGGACCATTGACCACAGTCAAAGAAAAGTGTTTTGTTGCAACATAACATGAGGTGATAACAACGCTACTAATGTACGGGACAAACTACTCGCTGAGCCTTTATGGCAGTGAACCATCGCGGCGACGACTCAGTAGTGGGGGGTTGGTGGAACGCGGATGGTAGCATTCCTCTGTTTCGCCCACACTTTGAGCACTGGAATGAAACTTGTATGTACCCGTGTTGATGGCTGTCGATTGGGCTCTCCGCCTCTTCTGTTGGCGCTATAGTTGATTCATATTCCCAGCTTCAGATCCCTCATGACTTCGCTCGAGTCTGGACACTTTGACTTTTAGTCGCAATCCTCCTTCCTTTTTTTTCACTTGTGGTCTCTTTTTGATCTTCAGGCATAGGTGGTCATGTATATTCCTAATTTGATCGTAGCTGTGGTGGCCTAGCGCGCCCTCATCTCCCACAACGAAGTCCATGATGCACAATCGAGGCGGGATGTTATCTCGACCATCTACGAAAGCAGTTCCGCTTGGACAGGCGCCATAGCTACGGGCACGGCCCATAAGCTTCTTTGGGGACATAGGAGTTGGAAGCCCGTTCTCGTCACACAAAGAGATGTTTCGTGTCTATATTGACGATACCTCGACTCACTTACGAGACGAGTGCTGGCAATGAGATGGTAGAACGTGCCGTGTTTACCAATATATACCCCAATGAATACGGTGCGAAAAGGGATAGAAGGGACGGCAGCATCGTTCTGGATGTAGCAGCAACCAGCACCGGTTTCATGACTACACTCACAGCTCAGCTTCCGCCATCCGCAATACTTATTATCACGGTCGCTGCTACATCCTTTCCAAACGCAGGGCTGGGAACACCAAAGCCTCATCCTGTATCTTTGTTGTGAGTCAAGCTTTTGAGCCTACACTCCCACCGAAAGGCGAACATAGCTGAGTTAGGAATCAGTTCCTCGCACTGGGTCAATACATCATTTAGTACAATCCCCCCAACGCCACTCCAAGACGGGCAATGGCATCCAACCTGGAGCGTAAATTCAACCGCATTTGACAATGGCATGTGGCATCTGTTAACGAACCCTACCTCGTCAATGTATAAGCTCGAGGGCCAACTGGTACCTGATACCACCGTACCGAGTACAAATGCTACAGTTAGCGATCTGATAAATACGGCCACTGGCGCTTCGCATGGCAATGATAGTAATGGGGTTTCAGGAGAAATTAAAGAGGTGGAAGCAGGCGACTACACCAACCTTACCAGCACCGGAACTTCCGCCGTTGTCACCATGCAATCTTCCGCCGCATCTTCAATGCCCGCAACACCTTCACCGCCGGCAACTGCAGACATGCCTACTACTTCAAGCGCACTCTCTCAAACATCGGACCTACCAGCCCCTACTCCAATTCGGCCCCCTCCAGCATCAGCTTCACCGGCTCCATCGGCCTCTGTTGTGCCCAAAGGTCCCGCCCCTGGCATTTTTGCAGAGGTACTCGGAGCCTCCGCTTCAACTCCTCCCCAGGTCACCAGTGCGCCTGCGCCAACGCCAATGCAGTTGACATCTTAAGGACTTGGATTGAAGTAACCATTCCAGCAGTATATAGTAAGTCAAGAATGATGGATTGGGGTTGACGTGCAGAATAGCGAATGTCGAGAATGAACGGGAATAGGTACTCATGATTGGGTTATTCCATAGAACAAATTCAAGCTCTTGGATTCATCGGCAACCTTCTCAGCAACCTCGTGACCTGCACAGTGGCCCATCAAGAACCAACGCGCTTGGATAGCAATATTTCCAAACCACAATCGAACTCGTCGATTTTCTGCCGATTTTCTGCCGATTTTCTGCCGATTTTCTTCTTAAGGATTGCCAGATGATCATTGATATCGACCAGGGATAGAGAGAGTGCTGTTTAAATCTAGGAATACCATTCCCGCCAGGCCATTTAGAGCGAGCATGAAACAATAGGACTGTTGTGACACGACAATCCGGGAAAACCAAAAATCTTACCAAGGAACAAAACTTGGAGATGAGAATAGCAAAAACAAACAACCAGGGCCAAACCGGGATTCGAACTAGCCAGCGTTAGTTTTAGAGTCGACATCAACAGCATCTGGCTCTATTTACCCCGGGGCCTCCTGCACATCAAGCTTTTTGAAACTCAGGTATTACCCGAAGCAGGAATCGTCTATCGCGGCGTTAATTGGGCAGCAAGTGAGGAAGATGGAACTGGGACGTACACCACTAGACCATTTGGCCGATTGTAGTCGCCAAAAATAGGGTCTTGATAATGCTACTAATCGAGATTCTAGCGGATGGGGAAACTGGCCAAACTGTGGGTATTCTGAGGGTCAAGGAAGCGGACTGTGGGATGTTGGTACCTGGTAATCGGGTTGTTGATGATTGGTGGAAGCGAGTTGCAGATGTGTCGGAAGCGAAATAAATACTCCCGTCGCAGAAGGGAAAATCAAGAGATTAATCACTCTGCAAAAGCATATCTGAGATGGTCGTCACTGAAAATACTATGTACTCCAGCTGTACGTACGCTGTACGCTGGATGCTCTCCTACCTGAGGTATCTAGTCCTAATTCAATGACAAACAGACCCCGCACCAAAAAATCCACAATGGCCGTGATAAAATGTACGCCCATGCTGAACCATACACGATTCTCGTACAAAACAACGCCTCCGCCATGTGGATCAATACCAAGATCCAACCGTAAGCCTCATCCCGCCTTACGCTCACAACCGTCACCATACCACACCGGATATCGACCTCCACGCATCGTTCAATAGCCCAATGAGGATACCCTCTCACCTCCAAGGACTACTGCTTCCTCCGCCCAGGTCTACACTCTCAAACTCCATCTCAAACTTATCGACCTCGGCAAATTTCTTCTTCGCCTCTTGAAGCTCTTTTGCCTTGGCCACCTTCGAAAGGACAAGACTGCCGGTCGGTTTCTGCCCACCATTAACGATCTCCGCATCTTCGCTATCGTGGTCAGAAGATATCCCAGCTGAGCCATCATTTTCTTTCTCAACAGCAGCACGACTATACGTCTTCTTGACCTTCAGCCCCCCCGCTTCTTTGCCTTTTGCCTTCGCAGAGGCTCTTTTCTTTCTGGTTGAAGCAGGCGAAACGGTCTTTACTGCCTTCTTCCTGTTGCCGCTGACTTTACGCATCGGTGTCTTGGTGGCTCTCCGTCTCGTCTTGAGCTGTGCAAGCTCATCATCATCGCTGTCTTGTAGCGTGAGCGCCGTGTCATTGTCATCATCCGAGCTAGGGATATCATAATCATCACTATGCCTTGCGCCGCGGGCTTTCCGGCGCGGCTTTGGCAGTAGAGATTGTAGCGCTGCCGTCGAAATAGCAGGGGCCTTCTTGCGAGATTTCCTTTTCTTAGCTTGGTCCGGTGATGGAGAGCCCACATCGTCGTTTTCATCATCATGTTGGCCTGACAGCTTTGGTCGCTTATCTGTGCGGATCGGTGACTGCACAGGGGACGCTGGCGCACTACTTGATTGTGGGGGTGCCATAGTTTCGCTGTAGATATCGACTTCTGGCGAGTTCTGCGTCGACTCGACCACTTCTGGGAGACTTGCTGAGGGAGAGGAGTGAGATAGTGATTGATGGCGTGCCGGCGGTGAGGAGGGAATAGGAGGCGAGGACTGCGGAACCTGTATCTCTTCATCACTTTGAGCGTGCTTTCGCTTTCGGGAGCTGGATGTCCGCGGCTCATCCGCTCTCGCGTCTGTTTCTCGGTTTCTCAGATGAAGAGGGGTGGATTCATTCTCAGGGTTGAAGTCCTCGAAATTGTCCAGAGTGTTTTCTAGGCCTCGCAAAATAGGATCATCCTCTACATCGACATCTGAAGGTGCCTCCGGGTCGCCCAGCTCGCTTGTCTGCTGCACCATGCGAATTATGCTGCCTTGTCGAGGGCGTCTCTTGAAATTCGTCAGCGCAAGGACAGACGTCTCTACAGCTGGAGTTCCCTGTGCCTTGAGCGCTGAGTGTGGATATTGTATGCTCTGCCTTCGAGATTCTAGTCGCAATCTCGATGCCTCGCCTCCTGGGCTCAAGCCATAAAGGTCTTCTGTGTCCAGCCGACTCGATGGTGTCCTCTCTCTTTGCGCGGGGTGTGATTTCGCAGGTGGGCTGTAAGTAATTGGCTCATCGTTGCTGTTGGGAGTAGGTGATGTTTGAGGAAGTACTTGCAAGGCATTCGACTTTCGCGCAGGCATCGCAGCATATTTCGCACCAGGTTCCGTAGCGAAGGGTGGCTCCTTCGCCTTCTTTGCCTGTATGGCGGCGTCACGTCTCTGTTTGAGTGCTTCCAATGCGCTTTGTTGTCCCGCGCTGGCTATAGTCTTCTTCATGATAGGACGCCCTTGCGTTCGGACATTGGCTTTCGAAGCTGGTCCAGCCTCTTTTTCCACCTCTTCCCCAAGGTTCGAATCCTCTATCGGTTTCGATGGCTTCTTAGCGGCTTCATTCTTTGGCGGTCTACCCCTTCTTCTGGTCTTTGGTGGTGCGGCGTCTTCCACCTCTTCCATGAGCGTCGAATCCTCCTCTGTTTGCAAAGGGTCCTCAATGGCCTGTTTCCTTAACGGTCTTCCCCTTCCTTTCTTCTTCGAATGCATTACTTCTTTGGTCTCTTCTGTATTAGATGCTGAAGTAGGGAGGGTAGATGGCGAGCTCACGCCGCGCGAAGCACTTGACGCGACTTTTGTTCTCCGAGGGCGCGGCATCAGTAACTTTGTATATGAATGTTTTCTTTCTTCACAATAGTGTTGGATCGAGACGCGACAGCGAGTGGAAATTGATGTTGCAGTCCTGCGCGTCTTACCGTGTTGTTTGCATTTTCGACTTCTTCAGGAAAACACGTGATCTTTGGCCAAGTTGATTCAAGTTCAATCCATTGCACATTGATTTCCGCTTAATTTGCTAACATAGGGAAGGAAAGCAGAGAGTCGTAAGAGCACAATTTTTGGTAGTACGACGACATCTGTATGAGAGTATAGAAATGGGCATCAATGTTACCCACCAAACATTACTAGTACTATGCACTCAAGAACCGAACAAGGCCTCCAACGCCCATATTATTTGCCGCAGACGGAAAGTGCAAATGCAAGCAGAATCCAGAACATGATCGCTAAACGCCCGAACCAATGCCGCCATGAGTAGAGAGTGAACCGGACTGTAATCATACAAGACATTCATTACAATATCACTCCATCTTCTGCATCAGGCTCCTTCTGACCCCATTGTTGACAACGCCTCCTACACCAAAGGCAGGAATTATACGGCCCAGTCTGGCGATGCAGCTAATGAACCATGCTCGTCTCACAACTTGCCAACGCTCCGTCATTGTAGATGCGCCGTTTCGGTTGTAAAAGTCTAATCCCAGGAGATGTAACGGCGTGCTCAGAATCTGAACTGCAGCAGGTGCGAGAAATTGGGCAACGCTTTCACTCCTCACGTTCTTCATGAAGGTAGGAAGAGCCTCCATGGGCAGCTTGGGTGCGAGTATGGGTGGTACATTAAAAGATGCGAAGATGGTGAGGGAATCGCGTAATGTGAAGAGCATGTACGTAGGAGAAGGAAGTGGCCGAGCCGCTACTGGGCTGAAAAGACGCGTGAAATGGGTGTCTTTCCACAGGCAGAGGGATAGATTTGTGAGGGAGGTGGCTGCGAATTTAGACGTGCCATGAGTGGTGGCACTCGCAAGAGAAGGCTTGGTAGTAGAAGACGCAGTATCTATTGCATTCGCGGAAAGATATGTACCAGTATATAATGCCTGCGAAGTTGTCAGATAGGAGTAATGTGGATATAGTAAGGTATGAAAGTCATACGAAAATCAGGCCAAACGGCTTTGAGAAGAGAAATGAGTGTGGTCGTAGAAACAACGTCCTCAGGGACGACCGTACACTGTCACCTAAAGTTGTGGTGCCTGATGCGTTCTCTATAATGCCTCTATGCTCCGTCAGTCATGGATGCCAGCTTTTCCACAGTAACTTTGTATCATACCTATCAATGATAGTGATGATAGGTGCCACGAGGACTCCCGCGCTCATAGCAGCCAAAGCATCTGTCCCAATCCTGAGTCCAAGATTCCGTGTATTCCATGCTTTTACTTGTGTCTCTGATGCCCTCCTTCCCGGTATAGCTTTCGCGACTGGTGGTTTCCAGGCCAGATCCTCAGCTTGACTCGGTTTCACATCCCCGACAGCTCCTCCGCTTTCCTTCATCTGGAGCTCGCTCGTGGTGCATTCCAACGCAATGGGCAAGGACGGATGGGAATAAGAGTGGAATTGTGCAGATGGCCGGACCGGGTTTTGGTAATAAGGGGGTCAGGATTGGTTGATATACTTGTCTCGTCGAAACCCACAAAAGCACGAAGAAACTTTGTAATTCGCCGATGTCGGCATGATCTTTGAGTCGCGTTCCCTTGAATGTTTATCAAGCAAGTATTCCTTTCTCTTCCCCTCGCTCCGTATTGTGGGCGGCAGGTGCATTATGGAATTTTCAGAAGATCTGGATAGTAAAGACTTGGTTTTGCCCTCGAGCATGCCGAAGAAGCTCACCTACTTCAGTTCAACCTCATCATCCCGTCTCAGGGCGCTGGCCAGACGAAAATGTCAAAGTTTACGACGAGATGAGGAAGAGACACATCCCAACATACACTGGAGACTTCGTCACGACACAATGGGCTTCGGTCCAACTGACCCAATGAAACACCATCCTTTGCAGACACTCGAAGCGAGCCCTTCCTGCCATTAGAAATACAGCGGTCTCAAGCACCATAGATCCTGCGACGCCTCCGGAGATGCACATGGGAGTGTTGCGGAGGTCCCTGGCAGGAGAAGGCAGGAGCATTTCGAGCTCTCAGCAAATATTAATGTGCCAATTGGCAGAAGGGCGATCTCTCGAAATCCCAGAATTCCTAGTAAACCATACACAGCTTGCTAGTATACTTCCCCGGTGATCCCGGCACACAGCCGGTTTCCAATGAACCAGTTGAAAACTCGAGCAAGATTTACTTGCCCTTTTACGCGAAGATTGTACTGCCGCCGAAGACGAGGTGAAGCATTAGACGGATTTGACTTCAGAAATCGATGGAGATGGCGATATTTTGGAGACGCTCCTTCTGGCAAGGGCGCAATTTCGATCGGTGGTCATTGAGCCGTGCGAATAGAGAGCGAGATAATTTCTGCAAATGTTGCCTGCTTCGAGTTGTTGCTGTCGCTGTTGGTGCAATTTTCTTCCGAGAATTCCTTGGTGTTTCACCATGATATGACACAAATCAAGCTTGATATTCTACCCCAGGGTGGCACCCGTGCGAAAAGAGAGTTCGCCTTGGATCCCTTGATAACGGAACAGATCCGTGGTGTGGATACCCATCCAGTATCCAGGCGGTTGGAAGACGTGGTTGCCATAATGATGCTCCTGTACTGGTACCGCGTAGATTATATATTTACTGCAAGCTGCGGTTGAGGTGGCAGATCTGATCATCCTCATGTTTCTAGTGACTATCTGACTTCAAGAAAGTGGTGATACTTGCCTCCAACGACAAAAGTATACCCCGACAATTCTCGCGATGACATTTGTGACGACCATGGCCTCAACTATCGTGACGTACAAGATTCCTTGCACGGGAAAGCCAGGTCCGGAAGACCATTGAGTGTTAGTCTAGTACCACATTACTCCGGTCCAGCGTGTGCCCAAATCTGGAGTAGGAGTAATAATTCTTGGTCATGTACTGTGTGATGATTTCATCGTGCAGTTACCGTTGGAAGGACGCTTGGGTTATTTCCAGGGACCAATTGCATAGTCAGGGTTACCTAGGTCGATGAGCGCCTAGAACCTCGATCGATGACGGGAATCCATGGCTTTCCATGCCGTTCATAGGATCTACCTGTCCTGACAAGCAACGACTTCGCATCAGGACGTGAAAGCATGTTTAGAATTGGTGGAAGCTCTGAAGTATTATTATGGCAGAGTACGGATCAGTGGAAAGATGCAATGGGAGGGTGCTCCGCACATTTCTTTTCCCATGATATGCTAACCTGCCGAATTTGAAATAACTGCGAACCAATTACTTACACCCATCGCTCAAGTCAACATCGCCATTGGAGTCTAAAAATAATTCATATCCCAGCGCCGAGAATTCGAAATGGAAAAGCGCAATAATCGTACATCCGAGTGAAACCCTCCACGTCTATTCTTCTCAAATCCCATGCTGTAAATGCCGTGGTTTCGCTCATCCTCGCCTTGCGTGACCGGACCCAAAAGAAGAAGAAAAAACTCCCGACACCGTGCTGAACCGTGATTGAGGATGCAATGCGTAAACTCGTAAAGCGTGACTGATGAACCTTTCACACGAAAAAGAAAGTGGTGAAAATGACGGCTTGTGGACGTAATCATGATTGGCTCTGCTGAATGGTGGCCAGCGAGGCGAAAGCACCGCTCATGGCCGAATAGCCAGAGGATGTCGACGATGTCGATGAAGCGCTGTTCGACCGGCCGGCAGACAAGTTGAGTGTGATACAATCGGAGCACCGTGTGTTGGTAGCGTTGGTGCGACCTCGGCAACCACGGTCGTAATTGACGCAGGAGTGCATCATGGAGGCGTTTGATGGAATTGTTGTTGTTGTTGTTGTTGTTGTTGATGTTGTTGTTGTTGTTGTTGTTATTTTTGTTGTTGTTGTTATTGAATGGTTGCTTCGGGGCACAGTCTTGGAGATCTGATAACTTGTTGACAGTGACTGAGGGAAATTTTGTTCTGCATGTGATGGGCAAGGAGAAGCGGGAGTCGAGATTATATATCGGAAAGATTAGAGGGGTCCTAAGCAAATGGAGCTATGATGAGGTGCGAGAGATGATGTAGCGATTGCATTCGCCTTCGCCAAGCACGTCTGGTTCGACAGGGGAACCCGAGTGGACAAGCGGCAAAGGATGCTGAATGGGTTGCTCTGCGTGACCAGGAGATTGTGGCTGGTGGGCGATTGGAAACGAATGAAATGCGCACAAAAAGCAGGTATTTGCTCCCGACAGGGCCAGGTTCAGAGGCAGACGGATTACGGATGCCTTGGTTTGTTGCCTACCTAAGCGAGCTCGAGATTCGGTGACGCTGTGGAACTGGCAAACACGAAACGCATTCGTCAGCGTATGGGTCACGGTGTTTCTTTTTCGTAGCTGTGAGCTTCAGTTGGCTGAGCACCCACCCAACTCGCGTAGGAACCTGACGACGTGGATTGTGTCGAGACATGACTGCATGGTACACGGCTTCGACCTGGATGGATAGTAGCCAGAGTGGGAATGTGTCACGCGCCGAACAATAACAATTCGACTCAGATCACAATCGGCATGACGTTGTAACCATAACTTTGGAATGATTGACTGACATTGATATCATATCCGACGACAACCTGGTCTCGGACCAAGTCTGGTGATTGGTTCCATTTCGTCCATCTATGCTACAATTTGTACGGAGGTATGACCTCGGATCAAGAGCCTATGACTGAATTTGGAACGCGAATGGATACACAGGTCCCAACCATGATATCACCACGTGAGTCAATATACGCTTTAAATGTCCCCAAAGCTGACCATCCACCTATTTTCCAGCAGCCAGCGTGTATCCACCATCAACTGTCACAGTCTGGCCATTAAGGTACTGGCATGTTGCCGCGAACAGAATAGCGCCAGCCATGTCGCGGTCGTTTCCAGGTCGTCCAGCCGGCACTTTATCAGCGTACTTGTCCTTCGGAATGAAGCTCTTCTGATTGGCCTTGCTATCGCCTGCAGTCATCTCGCTCGGAAACACACCAGGAGCGATAGAGTTGACGCGAATTTTCAATCCATTGTTCGCAATTTCATGAGCGAGCATACGGGTAAGGTGGATTGTGGCGGCTTTTGAGGCGTTGTATTGGGGATGATGCTGCATTGTCTTCACTTGGCCTGAGATGGAGCAGATATTGATTACTGTCCCTGAGTAGCCATGCTGTTGTTCTGTTGCGCTCTGAAGTAGTGGAAGAAATGCGGTCGTCATGAAGTAGATCTGGGAGACGTTTGTACGGTATACGTCATCCCAATCCTTGAAGGTAGCCTTTTCATCCTCGAACATTTGTTTCTTCATGGTTTCGGCGGAATTGGCTTCGGTTTCGAATGTCTCGGTGCTGATGCCAGCGTTGTTGATCAAGATGTCGAGGTGTTTCTCTTTATTTGCAATCTCGTCGTAGAGAGCCACGATATCGTTCTTGTCCGTGATATCAGAGGTGATGGGAATGATTTGACCGGCAATTCCTTGGCCATAGGTCTTGGTCACAGTGTCCAACTTCTCCTTGGTGCGGCCAGTGATGTAAACCTATTCAGAGTGAGTTTCTCATTTACGATCGAATGCAGAATCACCTCACCTTTGCGCCATTAACTGCCAAGGCTTGCGTAGCCATAAGGCCAATGCCGGAACCTCCACCTACAAACCCGATTCCCGTCAGGTCCATGTCATTTTTTTCTTTTCATGCGCCTACCTGTAATCAACACAACTTTGTCCTTTACATTGAACACCTCGGAGACCTGGAAACTAGCATTATTCTGCTTCTTTGGGTCATCAGAGGCCATGTTGTATGCGTTACGTGAAGCTGCTGTCTTCAAAAGTTGTCTTTGGACCTGTGTCAATCGACCTGCAGCCAGTATCTTCGCTTTGGAGGATGCGGGCCTGTTAAGAAGGGAACTTGAGAAACGAAATGCTGGTCTTGACAGTTGTTTCAAGTCTTTTGAGGTCAGTCTGAGAGTGATTGAGCGAAGTGATTGCATTGCTGTGGAAGCAGGCTGCTTTCACTTGTGCACGCAAAGGATGGCACCTGCAACTGCACCTCATGCATGATCTCAACGTCATTGAGCCGTCACAAACATTACGCCAAAATGTCGTCGAACGCCATCACGATTCCACACGATCTTGACATGCAGATTTTCCAAGTAGACACAGTACACGAAAGACGAATATCCATGGGTCTATCATTGCGTCTGATGAGGCGGGCCGTGCCGCGATACAGTTTCGATTTTCGAAGCACACGTAACAGTCACTTTCCGATTGGGTGATGACTTGTCGAGGATATCGATATCGATAGTTGCCATGATCTATACGTTGGACAGAACTTATGTGTGCTAGGTGTCTATACAGATCGAAATATATGACTATCGGTTTTCTGATTCTCGAAGGACGCGATATTCCTGCTGGTTATAAATCTGTGATACTGAAGTGGAGGAATTGCTCATACCATTCGACATAGCGAACCCACGTTTAAACTTTTATGATAATCCATGCTTTCGGACGATAAAGGGCTGTCCTGATGTTGTGCGTCAGGGATGATAGTACTTTCATCAGCACGTTTGCGCCGAATGTATTGAGAAAGCACTAGAGACGCCTGGCAGTCAGTGATCAAGGTATCTGATTCCAGGAAGATTCCTCGTACCTAGTCTCTACATTTGTAGATGGTGTACTCCGAAGACTCCCAGATCCCAGCCCAGAAGTCAAATTTCGCTGTCGTTAGTTGGCTACGATGTTCGTCCAGCTCGTTCATGAAGCGTGAAGTGTGCTCAAGTCGTCTCATGAAGCGTGAAGTGTGCTCAAGTCGTCAAGTCTTGAAAAGCTCGCTGCTACAGAATTGCTATGGAGTGAAGGAATGTCACAAGTGATGTTAACAGCGATTTGCTGGATCAACACTCTTTCAGATCAGGAAATCTGAGACTACATAATTAGCCGAGCTTCGACATGTTCACTAATATCATACCTATACTGCTCAAGTCGCTAAGGCTGTTGTTGGCAGTAGTGATTGGGCTTTACTGATGTCCCGTATACCTAGGTAGGAAACATTCCCTCATTCCATCCTCCCCACTTGCTGCACTCTTGAAATTTGGCCCCAGTGTTGAACCAATTTCCACTGACTCCTCATTGACGCATCGCCTGTAGCAGAGACAATCCATTAAGTAGACCTAAGACGATAAGCAAACGAGCGGTCTCCGTTAGCTAGCGACGATGGATTATGGACACCGAAGTCGAAGTGATGCGGCGCGGCAGACAGAGAAAGAGGTACAGCCAATCCGGAACAGGCCTGGATGTGAAACTTGATGATTGTCGATGGATTGTATTGATATCATGAGAGAGAGGACCTCAGACTAGTGGGAGAAGCGTGGATGCGAAGTAGGTAGAGTCAAGCCTTTTTCTAACTATGGTAGCCCCCACTCCATCGTCTCATCTCCCGAGCCCGTCTCCCGATGTCCCTCTTATCCTCCGATGGCGCGCAGTAAACGTTTAACCACGCCGCTGAACAACAGTCAAGGTACAAACCACCATGAGTGGCTCCGTACGCTATCTGCCGCGGAACTTTCCGTGCGTCCACGACTGCAAATCTGCTGGGTAATATAATGCTTATTCCCCTTCAGTTTCCACCCTACACACCACATCCAATTGATGTTTCCTCGACTTAGACGTCTGCCTTGACATTTACCTCCAACATGTCTGCCACATCGGGAATCCTGTACGTGACCATGGGTCCCAAGCCCTCCCTTCCCATCGCCCAATTTCACGACTGGTACCAGAACGAACATGGTCCGGGTCGCCTTCGTCTCCCGCAAATCTTTACCAATGGCTTCCGATATAAGGGCGCCGATGGGGAGGATCCAGAATGGATGGCCGTCTACGATTGTACCGACATGGCGTACATGCTGAAGGACGTATACACGCGATTGAGGAAGGAGCCGATTCAGAGCCAAAGGGAAAGGGACACAATGAAGCACATTGTTGTGAACAGAAAATTCTACGATTTGGTTTCTGACAAGAGCAGTGCAGAATTCAAAAACTTGGGGAAGGTAGAATATGAAGGCAAGGAACACAACGTTCTTGTAGTTGCCCTTGTCACTCTCAAGGACCCAAGCAAAGTGGCAGAATTTGACAAATGGAATGAGGAGGAACATATTCCTATGTTAAGAAAGGTTCCAGGCTGGAGAAGGACAAGACGATTTGTAACCAGTCACGTTGAACCAGCAAAGAATCCTGGAGGGACGGAACATCTGGCATTGCACGAATACGCGCCAAAGAATGGCTTGGAAGGACCAGAGTTCAGGGCTGCAGTCAGTACGCCATGGCGCAACGAGGTCTTCGCCAACATCATTGGGGAAAAGAAGAGAAGGGTTTACGACTTATACTACACTTTCGGGCCGGCACCACGAGATCTCAAATCTTTGGCAGATCCAGCAGCCGTGCCCTTCCAGTCCGATTTCCATCGCACAACCTCATATCCCGAGTCAGACGCGAGCAAGTGGCCTGCAATCGAATCGTACATCTTGACTCTGGATGGCGTTTCCCTCTCGTATCGTCTCGAAGGCTCGACAGATGTTCAGGCACCAATGATCGTGCTTTGCAACTCAATCCTCACCGATTACGGAATCTGGGATTCTTTTGTTCAAGAATTTCTATCGAAAGACGAGAACAAGAAATACCGCGTGCTGCGTTACATGAAGCGAGGCCGCTGCAGCTACGATTCCGACACTCCAGTCACTGTCGATGTATTGGCCACAGACGTCATCTCCATTCTTGATGCCCTTAGAGTGCCAAAGACAGCAGCTGTGATTGGAGTCAGTCTCGGCGGTGCTACGAGCTTGAATGTAGCTCTCAAATACCCCGACCGCGTGAACACGTTCATTGCTTGCGACACCAATGCGGTCGTGCCGCCCTCGAACCCCAAGGCATGGGGCGAGCGTATCGAAATTTCTGAGAAGGAAGGAATGAAATCCGAATCCGGCGAGCCCATCGTTGGCGAAGAATTAGCTGAAGTTACCACCCGTCGATGGTTTGTGAAGGAGAGCTACGAAGACCCAGTCCTGGCCAAGGAAGCTGAACGTGTCAAACAAATGGTCAAGTCCAACAGCCTGGAAGGGTTTAGGAAGAGCGTGAAGGCATTGTACCAATATGACTTTAGAGAAGACATGAAGACTGGAAAGGTCAAGGGCGCCTTCATTGTTGGGGGCGGCGATGGCGTTCTACCCAAGACGATGGAAGGCATGAAAGATGGTTATGCCGATGGGAAATCCGACTTGTACATCATCGACAAGGCCGGTCACTTGCCGATGGTGGAGCAACCGGTGGAGTTTGCTAAGGTTGTCAGTAAGATATTGAGCGAGTAAGAAATGATTGCTCTTCTTTCGCAAGATTGTACAAGATCATGTTTTCCCTGCAGTGTGTTTTGATTGATTTGCTCAGAGATTAGAGTATAGTCGACAGTGACAGGAAGCGTACAGCGCCCCATAAATGGAGGCGCAAATTTGAACAAAAAGAACGAAACTGTTGTGTACTGCCAGCGCTTTATCTTCCCGAGATCGTCATGTACCTCACGGGCACAGAATCGACAACCAAGTTTGTCAGTTGATGGTTCTGTAACCAATTGCTTTCCATAGGCGGGTAGGTATCTTCGGGGGACTTCCAGGTTCCGCTCTCGGTCTCGATTACTAGTAGGTTTCCTCATGGATTGCCCCTCATTTTAATATCCTCCCGACTGTCATCCGAGCCTCCTCCTACGACCAAACACCATACAATCTCTCCCTCTCCATCGCCCATTGTCCAATCCCAATCACCTCAGCATCTATAAAAGCATCAAAGATGGTCAAAGCAGGTACGTGTAGATGTTATGCAGCGGTCCGGGAGCATTGCTGCAGCGGTCCATGTCAAGCGGGGCACAATCTGAGCTGGAATGAGCACAATAACGGTGGCTAGAAGCCATACTCATGGAACAACACCCTCATGGCCACGTCTCATTGGCCAGTGACTGCCATCAAGCCTTCTAGTCTAGATGAGGGTTGCTACCATGATGGATGGAGCTCTCCCAGATCCCTCCCTCCCTTCCTCCCGAGAGCGCTGCGCTCCCTGCATTCCACCTTCAGACCATATACAGTAGCAATGCTAACATGATCATTCCGAAACACAGTCGCAGTTGTCCGTGGTGACTCTACAGTCAAGGGAACAGTCACCTTCGAGCAGGCTTCCGAGGGTGCCCCAACAACGATCACATACAATCTCAGCGGAAACGACCCAAACGCCGAGCGCGGCATGCATGTTCACGCCTTCGGGGACAACACAAACGGCTGCACTTCAGCTGGCCCACACTGTATGCTTTTCACGGGAAACATGGGCGCACGAGACAATCGCTGACAACCTGTCGCTCAGTCAATCCACACGGAAAGGAACACGGCGCGCCAACCGACACTGAGCGTCACGTAGGTGATTTGGGAAACTTCAAGACCGATGGTCAGGGTAACTCCCAGGGCTCGATTGAGGATAAGTTGATCAAGCTCATTGGAGCCGAGAGCGTTATTGGCGTAAGTTTGCATCCATCCTCTGGAATCAATTTGGCACTAACATATGTCATAGCGAACCCTTGTTGTTCACGACGGAACTGACGACCTTGGAAAGGGCGGACACGCCGACTCCAAGAAGACTGGAAATGCTGGTCAACGCCCAGCTTGCGGTGTCATTGGCATTTCCGCATAAATATTGATGTGATAACGAGGGACGAAGACAAAACTGTATAGGATGAACGAAATGTACAGCCATAGGCCTACGTAGATACATGGAAAGATACATCCAGTATACGTCTACACTTTACGGCTGCGACCGATTGCTACGACTTCGTGTGATTGAACCGTGACACAACAAAATCACCATCCTTAAGCTGTACTGCTCCCTCGACTCAAACAGCTTCAAGTTCATATGCATTTGCCCTGGATTCCGTTTGTCCTAATAACAATTGGCCTGTGACCACGAAGCTCTCGAGTCGCGGTACCACAAGAGCTTCGAAATTCTTCAACGAATTATTAACAGACGGGTCGAGAAGCATGTTGGCTGCAAATCACCATTGAAATCCAGTCAAAAAATAGAATAATTCCCGAGCTTACATCGTGCCCATCTCCACGATTTGGTCGCGTGGACCCCTCTCGAGCTCTACCTGGCAACGCTCTTGCGCACAGTCAATATAGAGCAAGAGACCACGACGACAACTTCTACAATTCTCCCAAACCCTTCGATTGCTTACAAGAATCTGCCTCCATAGCTACATTGACCCGCATAACAAAACGTTCACGGTAATCTTTGCTCCCTCTATTCTACACCTTTCATATCGAGCGCATCAGTCGATCGCCTTTTAACTGTACCCATTGCCAGAGCATAGCTACCCGGACCTTCAACTTGCACTTGACTCTACAATCCCAAAGGTGGCGAAGCAATTGGCCTACATCGCTTCTGTTATCACTTCTTGCATACACAACCACAACCACAACCATAACCACAATCACACACCGGGCTAACACCGCTCACAGCACCGACCACCATCATGGCGCAACCCTCAGGAACCCTCTCCGCGAAAGTAAAGTCTATCATCTCAGGCGACACTTTAGTGCTTTCCCACCCTTCTGATCCTCGAAAAGAACGCCAACTCTCCCTCGCTTTCGTAACATCACCCCGCTTGAGGAAAGAAGGCGACGAACCTTTCGCCTTCGCATCTCGCGATTTCTTACGCAAACTTCTCGTTGGCAAGATCGTAAACTTCCGCGTACTCTACGTGATACCTACCTCGAAGCGAGAATATGGCGTTGCATGGCTATCAGATGGCAAGGGGGGCATGCTGCAATTTCCTGAAGAGGGAGTTAAGCAAGGCTGGCTGAAAGTTAGGGATGATGCTGGGAAGCGAGAAGGAGATGGCGATACGACACTGCTTGTGGAGAAATTGCAGGTTGCTGAGGCACATGCCAAAGCTGACAGTAAAGGTTTATGGGCAGAGAGCACTGGAGAAGGCAGAGTGGAATGTGCGTACGAGGTGGCTGATCCGGCTTCCTTCGTCAAGGAGAATCAGGGCAAGGCTATTGATGGTGAGTGGAGACACAAAGAAATTGGGATCTCGCCCAGGCAAAACGGAATAAATGAATACTTCAGGACGAGGTATCAGCTTCCAGGTCAAGATCGTGAGCTCAAGACTTCTGACAATTGAAGCGAAGCAGGGCATCAAGAACTTTGCAGGATCGATCTTGATTTGAGAACGCGATTGCAAGGTTCACAGTGGCTCCATCAAATAAGTCCCCTTCGAAAACACGTTGATCACGATTTGATCCTTTCGACTTGGATCGACATCGATAAATTTCTGGCAATGCCATTCTGAAGCTCGTCAGAAAATCATCGATATCGATCTTAGTTCTGAAGCTGATGTCGTGACTCCTCGAGGCCAGTGGGCACTGGATTAATGAAGCCACCGTGGGTCGAGGCACCGACAACTCCTCTGTTCCACACTAGGTCTCTCGCATTTGAAAGGCCAAAGAAAATTGACACAGTACAGGAATCGTTGAGCGAGTCCTTAGCGGTGACCGCATGATTGTACGACTACAGCTTTCGCCCAAGGAACATGTCCAAACCATGCTGCTCATTGCAGGCATACGCGCACCCTCGACGAAACGAATGAACCCCTCGAACCAACAAGAACAAGCCGCAGAGCCATTCGGAGACGAGGCGCAGCAATTTGTAGAAGTACGATTGTTACAGCGCAATGTTGTCGTGAATGTGCTTGGTCTGAGTCCTCAAAATCAGATCGTGGGCTCTGTGAAACACCCTTCTCAAGGCACAATTGCACCACATATTCTCAAGGCTGGTCTAGCGACTTGCACAGACTTTCACTCCACACTACTAGGCGCTGATATGGGCGAGCTACGCCAGGCGGAGAAAGCAGCAAGAGCTGCGAATCTAGGCAAACATAAGCACGCCTCTGCGCCCCAAAAGGCAGGTAGCGAAAATGATGCTGTTATCAGCAGAATACTGAGCGCCGACACCATCTTTATACGCAACAATAAAACCGGTATCGAACGACGTATCAACCTGAGCAGTGTACGCCAGCCAAAACCCTCGGATCCAAAGCAAGCGCCGTGGCAGGCTGAAGCCAAGGAGTTCCTGCGGAAGCGAGCCATCGGAAAGCATGTGAAGTATCAAATCAACGGCAAGCGAGCAGCCACAGAAGGATACGAAGAGCGAGAAATGGCCACCATCACTCTCGCAGGCAAGAATGTTGGATTACTGTTGGTTGAGAACGGATTCGCATCTGTGATTCGACATCGCGCCGATGACACAGACCGATCACCTGTTTACGACGATCTGTTACTTGCAGAGCAGGAGGCACAAACATCCAAGAAGGGGATGTGGTCTGAGAAAGCGAATGCCGTGAAGCAATACGTTGATCACTCAGAATCACTCGAAAAGGCCAGGCGACAAATGACTATCCTTAGTCGACAACGAAAGGTTGCAGCTGTGGTCGACTTCGTCAAATCTGCTTCTCGATTCACCGTCCTAATACCAAAGGACAACGCCAAACTTACCTTTGTTCTCTCCGGCATCCGCGCTCCTCGATCTGCAAGGAATCCAACAGAGCAAGGTGAGCCCTTTGGCAAAGAAGCCCATGAATTCGCCAACAGACGTCTCCAGCAACGCGATGTCGAGATCGACGTCGAGGATATAGACAAAGTCGGTGGTTTCATCGGCGCTCTCTTCGTCAATCGCGAGAACTTTGCCAAATTGCTTCTCGAGGAAGGATATGCATCCGTGCATGCATACTCGGCTGAGAAGTCGGGTAACGGCCCCGAACTCTTCGCCGCTGAGAAGAAGGCAAAGGAGGGACGAAAAGGCATGTGGCATGATTGGGACCCTTCGCAAGATGAGGATGGTGAGGATGCTGGATATACTAATGGCGGTTCCAACGGACACGCTGCTGAAATTCCTGCTGTGCCAAGGAAACAGGACTACCGCGATGTTGTTGTTACGCATGTCGACGAGTCTGGTCGTCTGAAGCTGCAACAGATTGGTACAAGCACAACAGCCAAACTCGAGGAACTGATGAGCAGCTTCCGCAAGTTTCATCTTACAGCCAAGCCTCTCGCTGATGCGCCCAAGGTTGGAGAAGTTGTCTCTGCGAAATTCATGGGTGACTGGTACCGCGCCAAAATTCGACGAAATGATCGCGAGAAGAAGCGCGCTGAAGTGAACTACTTTGACTACGGTAACAGTGAAATGGTCGACTGGAAAGACCTTCGCCCTCTTCCTCAGGAAAAGTTTGGTCAGCAAGTACTGAAACCGCAAGCTGTTGACGCCACTCTCTCTTACGTCCAACTACCATCTGGCCAGTACCTAGCCGACACCATTGATTTCTTGCAAACACAAGTCCAGGATCGTCAGTTGGTCGCTGCTGTTGACTTCCAAGAAAAGGATGGCAGTCTGAGCGTCACTCTGTACGACGCGGGCAAGAACGGGAAGGCTGAGGATAGCATCAACGCTGAACTCGTTCTTGAAGGACTTGCGATGGTTCCCAGGAAAATGAAGGCATGGGAGCGTGGAGCGGATATTCTCAAAGTCTTGAGTAAGGTCGAGGCAGAGGCCAAGGACGCGCATCGGGGAACGTGGGAGTATGGGGATGTCCTTCCTGATGAAGATCTGGAGCCACTTAGGAAGTAGAAGGCATCATCCCCCGTGAAAGAATTATTCCGCGCAGGCTGCGCAAGAGGGCATTGGTGGTTCGTCTGCATGGTTTATGACGGCACGGATGATTGCATGAATAAAAAGTCAGTTGTATCGGGGCATTTTCTGGTGAAGACGAGCATGGGTATAGATGGCATTGCATTGGGTCATGAATTGAATCTCTGTCAAACACCCCCTACAGCATGAAGTCAGCTCAAGTTCTGGACTAATGGTGATGAATTCTTTGGCAACACAGTCGATGTGGGTTTCAAAGTCGTTGAATATGCGTGGCTAAACGGATCAAGGTTCACATGTTTGGCCCAAGGCAGAGCTGATGGGAGCTTTCTCTTCTTCTTCGCTTTCGATCGACAAGTCTTCCCAATCCCATTCGTCACTTTGCGCCAGCCTACGATTGACACACGGGGCCAAAAAAGTGTCCATAAGTTCATTTCCACATCCAAGTTGCGACGGCGAATCCTTGACGACACTCTCGATACTGCTATCATCAAAGATCACACAGTCAGCGAAATCGTCGCCATGCTGTGTCTACAACTTTTGCCATCGTGACTTTTATTTCGTGAACCTAAAAGCTCTGAGCTCCGACCTCTACAGCTTCGGCCCAAGCCTAACCCTAAGAAATTGCGAAGGCCATGCAACATCCACTTGCAGCATAGCAGCCACTCTCAGCACCCATTCAGGCTCCCTCATGAACTGTCTTGCCACCAGGATGACGTCCGCCATTGGTTCCTTCTCTCTTTCTGCGTCAGTCATGGCGACAGCCGTTTCAGCCTCGGCCAGTTCCTCTTTGATGATTGAGCTGGCCGGCACGCTTGAGCTCTCCACGATATCCCTTGCTTGTCGAGCTTCAGTGATGAGTCCGACAGCTCCAATAAGCAGGTGCTTGTCCTCGGCCTTCAGTTCGCGACGAATCTGTGCAGCGATCTTAGTTTGGTAATCCTTCGAATTGAACATATTGATGCGCTGCAGAGGGTGGTTGCCTCCACTGCTAACATCGAGAAGATCAACTCCCAAGGCTGGCAATAATTTGGCGAGTTTGATGGTGCTTCCCACGTCCCATGACCCGTGTTGCTGACCAACATCTGTCTCCTCCATCCACTCTGTCGAGCTAACGCGGACAAAAAGCGGCATACCAGCTGGAACGACTTTTCGAATAGCCTGGATAATCTCGACAAGAATCCGAATGCGATTTTCAAAGGAGCCACCGTAGTTGTCTGTCCTGCGGTTGGTGATAGGACTCAGGAATTGATTGATCAAATAGCCATGTGCGGCATGAATCTCGATGACCTCTATCCCAGCCTTGACAGATCTTTCGGCAGCCTTAGCCCAATCTTGAGCCATTTCTCGGATCTCCTTGATACTCAATGCTCTTGGAGGCCAATAGCCACCCGTTTCACTCATGCCCTTGCCATCCCAGCATTCTTCTGGACCTCCCATAGGGCCGACTACATTATCTGGCCATCCTCCTACATCTTTAGTAGAGCGCATGCTCAACAACTTGTTCTTCGCTGCAATCCAATTAGGGGTCGTTGATGCTTTGCGACCAGCGTGGGCCAGTTGTATGGCGGGAACGCTGCCTTGGCTTCTGATAAACTCGGCGATCCGCCGAACGCTCTCAATCTGCTCGTCTTGCCAGATTCCAGGACAGTAAGGAGATATCCGCCCGTTGTGTTGAACACCGGTAGCTTCAATCATAACCATGGCGGCTCCTTTGAGAGCATAATGGCCGAGAGTTGCCAGGTGGTAGTCTGTCAGGGCACCGAGATTTGGTCCGTCGGGTGCAGTGGAGTATTGGCACATGGGCGCAACAATAATTCTGTTCTTGAGGATGACATCGCGGATTTTGAGAGGCGTGAAGAGGGTTGGTTTGTTCTTTGCGGCTGGAGTGAGAGCGCCTGGGCTGATGTCGTGTGCGGGGCTGAAGTATGATATGCCTGCTGTGGACGGCAGTTCGTTAGCTTTCGGCATTTTGACGACGGTGTGAAGAGGTAACAGTGAACTGTAGTAGACAGACGCACCTGGTTTGCTTTCTCCTATCTTTGTAAGGCGAAGGTATGTGAATTAATAATCCATTTTCATGGGTGTCGAGTAGAAAGGAACCTGGGATTTCTCGGTATTCGCTGTTGCCGAGGCAAGACGACTCAATTAGGCAATGTGTTTACTGTTGTCGGGTGCAGGCTGAAGAACAATTCATCGACCCTTGACAACCGCAACCACAACCACAACCACCCTCTCTCAAACTCAAACAGCTGCCGTCATAATCATGCCGAAAAAGATTGTCTACGGCAAGAGACCGAACAAGGCCGCCGCTTTCGCCGTCTCCAACATCTTCCTCACTTCCAGCCCCACGAAGATATCACGACCGAGCACCGTCACGAACTTGACGACTGGCTATGGAGCAATCGAAGAAGCCACGAGAGCTTTGGAAAAGTTTGCTATTGCCAAGGACCGCGAGAACAGAGACTGCGAGGAAGATGTCCCTTCCAACAGTGCACCGGAGACGAATGAGAACAAAACAGGGCGGCGGAGAACAGTATTGGGGCGAAGAGATGCCAACAGTAGAGGACCTACAAAGACCTGGGAGATAACACAAAAGCATTTGAAGAGCACGAGTGACGACAAGAAGATACAAGAGATAGTGGAAGGGGCGATTCCCCAAGGCGTTCAAGATGCATCTGTCCCGCAAATCGAATCAATGTCTCAATTCCAAGCAGAATTACCGACGATACGAACGACTACACCAGATCTCTCCTGCGATCCACATGTTGCGCCTCTCGTATCTCTCACAAATGGGCAAACGCTTCCCATATCATTTCAAGACTGGTGGACAGAATTCGCTCCGCATCTCAACGTTGGCAAGATAGCCGAGGCGTCCTATGGCGAGGTGTATCGTCTGACCTTGCTCGCCCCAAATCCAGGCCTCACATCCGCCGGAGAGTCAGTCCTCAAGGTCATGGTCGTGAAACCAGATACCAGGACAGAGGACCCAATGAAGAAGAAATCAATGGCACAAGTGGAGCGGGAAGAAAGAATGTCAGAAATGGCGAGTATAGAGAGCGAAGTGAAGCTACTCAAAAGTATGACCGAGGTCCCCGGCTTCACTAATTTCCGTGCTCTTCATATCCTCCAGGGGCGGCCGCCACAAGCATTCATCGATACATGGAAAGAATGGAATGGTGGCAGAAAAAGGGGGCAAAAGAGTATATTCCCCGATCCGTCCAGAGGAGCTTCATACAGCAATCACACGATATGGGCTGTGATAGAGATGCAGGATGCGGGTACTGACGTCGACGAATTGCAGAACAAAGGGCAATTGAGCACAGTCTTCGAAGCATGGGACGTCTTCTGGCAAGTGGTCATTGCAATTGCCAAAGGAGAAGCAGACTCAAATTTTGAACACCGCGATTTGCATTGCGGAAACGTTTGTGTGCGGAATCGCAGCATGCCCAGTCAGAGTGGTATAGACGTTGCCAAAAGGAAGTTGGGATTCACAAATTTGGAGACAACCATCATCGACTACACCCTTTCCCGAGCCGAACTGCCCAGAAGCGATCATCCAGCATCATTCTCAATATCGACAAACTCTCGACGCTCGTCTATCGACTCTGATGATGACGGGAAGGAAATTGCGTACCTTGACCTTGCACATCCTTCACTAGACTGCCTGTTTTCGGCAAGAGCTGAACGCGACTACCAGTACGCGATGTACCGCCACATGCGTTCGGCCCTCTACTTCTCAGATCCTTGCAAAAAGTTTGACGACCACAAACAGGAGGCACAGAACAGTGGAAGGACTTGGAAGGGATTTCATCCACAGACAAATCTTGTGTGGCTGTGGTGGATACTACACAAGCTCCTCCAGCATATGAAAAGGCCTGATAGGGATGATATGAAGGCTCAAGAATTGGCCAATGTGCTGAGGAAGACGGAAAGGATGTTGGATGTGAGAACGTCGAAACCGAGACTGGAGTTGAATAGCGCGAGTGAGCTTGTTGCTACAGCATTAGAAGAGGGATGGTTGTATGAGACGGATGTGCGGTATACGAGTGGGTAAGACTTGCTCTCGCCATTTGTATTTTTTCGTAACGTCTCAAACCCATATACTTGATTATAATTTTCTATTCAAATCCAAAGTGTTTTGCGTTTGAACACCTCACCCCATATCTACTACCGCTGTGCTCGTCTAACCTCTCTTGTTCTAAATACCACGCAACCATTTCCTGTTTTTGGGGCGCTAACCTTCATGTTCGAAGAAAGATACCTCTCCCAAAACGATAGCGACGGGAAGATAAGCAGGCATCTAAGAAGTAAATTGTCGAGAAGGGTGATGGTGTTTCAGTGACGCGTTCGCGCGGAATGAATTTCCATCACTGTCACGTTCTTTGTTTCAGTCATTAGGTCTGGACGAAAAAGTTCGAGGCCTATCTTTTATACCGTCTCCTCATCTCCCCTTCAACGCACCGCCATGCGGAAGAAGTCTGAAATTGGTCCCAGATCAATTCACTTGCATCAAACTCCATCGCAAGCACTCTCCGAATAGATCATATCCAAATTCTTCGGAATAATCCCCGCATTTACAGCATCCTGGTAACTCCACCTCCAATCCCCCAACTCATTTTTCCAACTCCAAAAGATCCATCCAGCCTGTTTCTCATACGCTATTGTCTGCGCTTTGAACCACTTTTGATAAAACGCATCGTTAGCCGTAGAATTCCTGACGCTCCAAGCGGGTGTATTTTCGACGTCGTCGGCGACGCTGAGAGACCATTCTCCAATAACGAGGTCAGTCTCACCGGAAACTGAAAGATTGTCGTTGCAGCTGGCGTTCACGTAGGCGGCTTGGGTCTTGGCGACGCTGGTGTCCCATTTTATGTAGCGGTGGTTGTCGAAAAAGAGGTTGGAGGCGTCGGAGGGGAGGTTGGCGCGTGGATCTCCTGAGCCCCAGGACTTGGACATGAATTGGACGTGAAGTTGGTTGGCGGGAGATACGGATAGGGCGGATTCAGCGGCGCGAATGGCGGCGTAGGCTTTTGGATAGAATTCTGAGACCAAGGTTGGATGACCGCTTGTAGGCTCGTTGAGGACTTGAAGGGTTCCGACCGTGCGATACGCAGAGCTTGTGTGGATGATATTGGTCATCCAGGCAAGGAATTTGTTTGCGCGATCGTAGCCTGGTGTGGAATAAAAGCCTGCAATTGGGACGATCTGTCAATCGTTAGCAGCATGTGCTGGTGACAAGGATGGGAACAGCCCACTTGTCCAGTAAATGACTGTTTGGCAACCTGTGCAAAGGGAGCACCGTGCAAATCAATAATGACATAGATCCCATAGTCCGAAGCCCATCCACAGACCTTCTCAAGGTACTTGATTCCGCCTCTTGGAAAGTGCTCAGATGGGTCTACCAAAGACTCCATCATCCAATATCCAACAGGAATTCTGATCGTGTTCAATGAGAGACTTTTCATCTGGATTATGTCATTTTCAGTGATGAAACGGGCCCAATGGGCTTGGAAAGCACTGTCAGCAGCAGCCTGTCCCAACTTGGACACACAATCGAATTCAGAGCCCATGCCGCTGCAGCCCATTTGCGACCATTCGTTGGACGCCATCCATGGCTCAAGAACAAAGAGCGATCCTAAGTTTACTCCACGGATCTTGCCGAATGATGGCAAAGTCCTCTTCGCGACCCTGCCATATCCAGAAGGGAGATAGGTATCAAAGGCATCAGGTGGATCGGAGATGTTGAATAGATTGCGCTCAGAAGGAAGCCAGGCCCAGGTGGAGATGGCAACAGAGGACAGAACTACTAGGTAAAAGTGATGCATGATCGTAGGACGCCTGCAGAAGAACAAACAGTATTGGCGCACTGGTAGCCCAAGAAATCACTGACGGAGGAGGAGTGTAGTGTATCAAAATCCTTAGGTCGGAAGACGGCTCGATGTCTGCTGTCGACTCGACAGCCACCGGCAGTTCCATTGCCGCAATAAGAGATGGTGTACACAGTAGTAAATTTTGCAACTGACGCACTGCATAGTACCGCGCTTGCTAGCCTCCTGTAGGCGAAGAATGTGGTGGGGTTCGAGGATCTTCCATGTGGTTGCCAGCCGCGTGGAGATGAATGATGCTCTGAAATAATGGGAGCCTGGATGTTACTGGGATATGGAACCAATCCAAGCTTTTGATCAGAAGGTAACGGAGGTGGTCAACCCCAACTTCCAACAATTCCACAAGTGGTGTTGAATCTCATTTCCCTATCCATGATAATCCGCCCGACGTCAATGGTCGCCTGGTATACAGCAGGAGTACTGTGTACAGTGTAGCCCAGCCCATGCGCACGACTTCTGAGACAGGTACGTACCATGTCGCTGGTCGGAGGAGATTCCCGTCTGTCTGCGTCCCAAGATGAAGTCAGCTTCAGCTTCATTGCGATGAGGATGGACACGACTGAATTGGAATTTGGCTTTGGGTAGCAAGGGGCGACGCTTGTGTGAAGGAAAAATGGTGATGGTACTGAACACACTACCTAGTAGTAATAGTTAATAAGCAAAGAGCGGAATATGATACTCCGTACCTCCGTACTGTACCAGAGCGCCACAGGGTTTTCCTCCATGTCCACGCTGAGGTATTGAAGTAGGAGGATTGGATGTATCCACATGCCAAGTCGCGACTCCGACAAAGAACAGCAATCAACAAATTTGGACGAACAGTCTTGTTTTTCCCTCCTTTTCGGAGATGAGAGAGGAAAAGAGAGGGACGATCAAACAAAAGTGACCGTCGGACACGCCCAAAGACGATCACGACGGCCATTCCCCATGTAGACATCGTGTCACTCGTCGCTGTTTCATCGCGTTTCCCAGCGCTCAGAGCGGAAAGTCACCACAGTAAGCATCGTTGCCCGGGACCCATCCGTCAGTCCATTTCCTTGGGGAGCAATCTCCCAGGCCGACTGCTACTTGAACAACGCAGACTAGACCAATTGGAGTATGGTGCACATATGCCATTAAAGAATCGTGTCCACACGAGATACTATAGTACGATACATGTCAAAAAAGGCTGTCTGGTCCAACATCAGGGAGAAGATGTACCGCCACTCAACACTTCGGTAGCGAGCAGAAATACCCCAGCTCAAAGTCCACCATTACTATGCGTGAAGACTATCGTAGAAAGAAGCACATGGTGCGTCCAATAAACATGTTAAAAAGGCCTTGCGGCGACAATTAGCCGGGCGGTTCAGCACTTGAACTTATGCCGCGGCTCAAGAACATAGTTATACCCGAGCAAATATGGCGAGAGTGACGCCAGCCTGCTCAAAGAACCAACTCAGAGGGACACGAAGGGTACGTCCCACTGGTACACCTGCGCGCTTGTCGTTGAGCCGTGGACGCCCTGCCATGATGAAAAAAAACTCCCTCCATCGCAATGCCCCAGCGCCGTTTGAAAGAGTCTATTATATCGTTGGATGTTTTGTCCATCGCGAGATTGCGACCAGAAATGGCAATCACGGAATATGCCGTGTCAAACAGATTTTGTGTACCAAGCAGATGAAACCAGTCGCTGAAATGCTGCACAATCTATGGCGTGATGTGGTATATAAAAGAAAGGGCGTATGACGGAGTAGGACGAGGATGTTCAAGTGGTTTCGCCGATGTGACGTTCGCTCTCGGGCTTCCAAGTTCCTGTTTAAGACACCAGGTTAGTGCGGGCCTTCATCGCACCAAGCGGCGCAACATTGTATACAGTGACACTTACCCTCGAAATTGTGTTTCACGAACGCCATCGGATCATCGTCCTCTCCAGCGCCCATGGTGCGGACGCCGGGAGAGAAACTTGTGATTGGGAGGACGACAACGTCTCCCACCTTCTTTGCCGTCTTCATGCCTGTGAAGTGCTCCCATGTGATGTTGCCCTTGCTGGTGGACATGTCGAAGTATTCGGGGTCGTTGAAGAACTTGAAGATGAGGTCTGTCCAGAGCGCGGGTCCCGTCTCGTCGACAATGTTTTTGTACGTCTTGGATAGCTTGCCTTCAGCCTTGCGTTTGAGTGTCTCCTCAGTGATTCTGGCAACAATATCGCGGAGGATTGGGTGACCTGGCTTGGATTGAATGGTCCACTGGCAGAACTGGATGCGGCGCGAGTACCATTCAGCCCAATCAGGGCGGTCAGGATCTGCTTCGATGCCGATGACCATGCCGTAAGAACTGCGTGGGACATCTGGGGGAACCCATTCGGTTGCAGACTTGAGAGCCGAAGTGTCAATGTCCGAGTAAATGCCACCTCTTGCGAGAAGGATCAGGTATCGGAAAAAGTCGGCCTTCATGACAGCGAAGGGCAGCGCCTGGTATGCCTCCAAGACCTCTGGAACAGAGGCGTACAGGTGACGCAGTAGGTGAACAGCGACATCGTCGGTAATGACTTCGTGGACAAAGGTTGGGTGGAGCATGGTCCAGCTGGCCTCGGGCTCACGGAAAGCCTCGTCGAATTGGCCGGACGAAGGGGTGTATTTCCATGTCTGCCAGATGTAGGCTGGGAACTTGGAAGTCGGGTCGTACGGGAACTGGTATTCAAGTTGGTCTCTGAGCGGCTTGCTGCGGAGGTCTTCCATGGAGATTTGCATCTTTGGCTTCTTCCTTTGAGGCGGCGGTGGTGCTTCTGTGGCCCATGAGGTCGATGATTGCTGCGGCGGTGCTGGCTTGTCTGACGTTTGCTGCTCAGAAGGCTGATGATCGTCGCGGCCTCGCGTGTTGACTCCCTTCGGTTTGGGTAGCAGGTCTGCATTGTGTATTGGCTCGATGTCGGAGTGAGCGGATCGCAGTAGGAAGATGAAAGTGATTACAGCGGCGGCAATGATGATTGCCCGCTTGAAGGTAAGCATTGTGGTGTCGGGGAGTACAGGAGGTGAAGGAAGGTTGGCTGCGAGCAGGATCAGGATCAGGAACAGGAGAGGTAGGGAGTGTGTGCCAGTCGGTGGTTAGTTAAGGTTGGATAGAATGTGGGCCAGGAACCAGGGGGGATTTGGGTCGAAGTTCGAACGACGGTAACCGTGGTACGAGTGGGTCGCGGTCGCGGTCGCGGCCTTGCAGGTTCGGGGATTGGTCCTAGGCTAGTGCCAGTCGTCGCCTGCGGTGTACTCGTAATGGGGACTGAAGTGTATGTAGGTACGGAGTATTGGTGAGGTGAGAATTCTATATGGCCGGGGATCTATCAACAAATAGACCAGTTGAAAGCGCCGATGCACAGTAAGCCTCACCTCAATGCACTGTAAGCCTCACCTCAATGGAAGAGTCGAAACGAACAAGTATAGAGAATCCTGGTATGTCGGTTTCAGAGTCCTTCCCGCCCATTGCACTCGCCTCACGGTCACGGTCATGGTCTTGGTCTCCTACTCGTACGAATGGAAGCTAAAAGGCAAGTACCTAGTAGGCTTGCAAGATTCGTGTACACACACCTCAGTCACAGTACCGACACCGACACCGACATCGACTGGGACTCGGACAAGTACAGGTGTGTTGCAAGGGAATGCTGTCAAGAGCCAGAGCTCCATCTTGCGCGTAAGCTACTCGTACCAATGCTTCCGACTTCACGGCGACATAGGCGCTCTTCTCAGCTAGAATGGCGCAGTTCCTGTCCATATCCGTCTTCTGCATCCATGGCCACTGGCACGCAATTGATCTCATTATTGCAGGGAAAAAACAAGTCCGTCAATCATAATAACAATAATAATAATAAGAAAAGTACATGAATAATAGAGCCGAGCGTCAAAAAAGACAGGAAATCATAACACTTCCGCTGTTAAGGATCCGCTGCCAGGTTGCCCTACACAGTGAAGCCCCGATGTCCGAAATGATATGGTACTGTGGTATGCGTATGCATACTGATATCCATGAATATGATCGTCGACAGCCTTTGCCTCCTCTAATTTTAACTGCAGTCGTGGTTGGCTCCATAGGTACTCCGAGGTCCCGTCCCCGAGGTCAAGGTCAAGGTTGTAAGGGCAACGAGGTACTGACTTCCAACCGTCGCCTTCACTCCTTCACAACATCCAACACGACCATGACCATGATCATGACCAGATCTCATAGTAACGCTCCCACCATCTATCTCTGTCTGCTTGTCTGCCATCTCGAATTCTGGACGCCCCATGGAACCCGCATGCAGGCGACGCGCAGGCGGCTGGTCGTCCAACAGTGGGTCAGACATGCAACGCTCAGCTTAGTTTGTTTGGACTTTTGACCCGTTTGGAATCAAAAGCCTCAAATATTTAGCCTGCACTTTCCTAGCCGCACCTTCGCAGCTCCCAACCTTCTGCTTATATCATCCACAGCCTGTCCCCTGCACCTGCACCGCGCTCCACATTCAACCCCGTCCATCAGTACCCCTACCTTGTTCATCAACAACGGCTTCGTTTTCAAACGCCGCCGTACATGTACCCCCGCTGTCTTTGCACTTCACAAGGCAGCGCGGACCTGATTCGACACTACCATTGCGCCGAGTACTCGTAGTGCATTGGAAAGACGAGTATTTCCCGTAGCGGGGCTGGCCCTAACAGGTCCAAAACATCATGCTTCTATTTCGAGCTCAACACGACATCCGAGTCTCTTTTGCTCATGGTCGCCGAAGTGGTTTATACCAGGATTCAAAATATAACCTGACTCCCTGAGTTTACCCTAACTGCCAATCCATCTACATCGCTTCTTTACGTTGTCGGTCCATATAAATAGATAAGTCTTGCCTATTATATATGAGTTGTACTTTGTGTACGTACATCCCCTATAAGATAGCTCTACTACGTCTCGTAATCATCGAAAATTACTTGGTCTCTTCCACCCAGCAGCCTATATATTGTGAAACACCAACCACAACTTTCCCAATACCCAACTACTAATTCGCCGATATCAAGCTTATCTGGGAGACATTCCTCGACAATCAGTATCATCTTGGAAAGCAGGCGAAATGGGGAGTGAACACTGAACAGGAGCTTTCCGGAGAGGCCTCAGGTCCCCACGTCGGGTGCTTCGACTGGGCGGGAGGGAGGAACACGTGAGAAAACTCATCTGCCGTACAACGCACTTCCGCAAAGTGAGATGCTTGAGGATATCCGACACGAGAAGAGTGCAGACGAAATGTCTAGTGCCGAGACGTCAATTTAGCAGCCATACACGGGTCCACATGTCAGACTTGTGTGATTCATCGTTTAGATCCTGGGAATTGAATGCGCCTGTGGTTTTGCTTTGGCAAGGGTCCACTGCATTTTGGGATAACGCGTCGCGACCCTAAGGCGAAGACTGAGCGACATCTCGACAAAGGCCGCGCCGTCCAAGTGTTGACGCATGTCTTGGTGAAGCTTTTCTCAAGGAAGGTGGTATGTGGCCAATACCTAAAAGTGACGGATTGCTTGTTTTAGCGAGGCGCTCGGATCTCGCACCTGCTGCAGCAGGGAGCAAGGCCTATCGACTTCACGTGGCAACTAGGCGAATGCTCACGAAGCCTTGGCTATATCGGCAACATTGCACTGCATGTCAATTCTTTGGAGAAGCTGTTTCTTTTGTTCGAAACCATCTCTCAATCCGTGTGAAACAAAGTACTTTTGGTATATTCTCCGCGATTCAGACGAGCGATTCCAGTCTTCTTTCTATGTTTCTGTCTGGTTGAGAATATTGAACAAGGAAGTTAGGATACTTTTTGGACACTTGAACAGCGAACCAGCCGACCGTAGGTACACGGGAGGGAACTCGGAGGGTATAAAGCTGATGGTAGCAAGGCTAAAAGCAGATGAATAATGACACAAGTGAAGGTGTCCAAAGGTGGAGACGGGAACGAACAGAGAATTTCAGGAAGATAGTGTCAAAGGAAGACCCCAGCCGACCCGAAACAGCTCCCACGCAAGTCCAGGTGTTTCTTTGACCACGAGCTCGACGTCTCGTCGCTGGGCTAGTTCTGGATAGCAGCGGAAGGTAGAAATGATAATATCTCTAAGGCCTCGGTCGGAGTCAACGGTGGTTTCATAGGCTTCCTGAATGGCCAATGGAAATTCGGGAGAGTCCCAATGGAACGCCATTTGGGTCGAAAACTTATTCTTGGCCAATGCCTTGAGCCCTTGGACGCCATATCTAGCATAAGCCGTCAGCAAAACTAAGCGATCATGATCACGAACAGGACTTGCTTTTCGGCTATGGCGTAGACTCTCGCGTGCAAAGTAAGAGTCGAGGCACAAACATTTGCCTCTTGTTCGGCCGCTGACTCAGTCTCGTAGAGCTCGACATCGTTCTCGTCCATGGTTGAATCCAGAGAAGGTGCGGCATATTTGCCATGGAACCACCTTGCGGCATCCGGTGGTGAAAGTGGCGATAAGGGCAGTGCTGGCGTCGATGTCTCTGTACTTGTCGGCGTGCTGGAGGCTGCCATAGCAAGAAGCGGGTCGTCGATCATAGATAGGTTTATTTTCTTTGGAGTATGGAAACTTCGCTCCATTGGGCTCGCAGGTGCCTGACTCAAGGGCAATGCTGGAGGCGAGCTCAATGAAGTTCCTCGGGCTCGTGTGCGTGGTGTTATTAGGTATTCAAGGTGGTATAAGTCTGATCAAATTGTGTTAGTCCAGGAAGATGTCCATGAAATTTCTGGTCGGCTTGCAATGTATCATATGATCTACAGCCTCTGGGTTATCCTCGCTGAGGTCTATCGTTCCGGATTCTGCTTCTCTGAAAGGATTGCTGCAAGCTCCGTCGAAGAATGCAGATCGAGAGCAAATGATGGCTTTGTGAACAGCGTATCGTCTCATCCCGCAAGTGATTGTGAGGTCGGAATACTTTCCAAGCTCGAGAAGTCTGGGCCTGTGATGTTAGATCAGACACAAATTTGTATATATTGGGTGAGTAGAAAGATCACGTACGTCTTCATCGCATTCATGAGTTCGTCAGTTGGTGAATCCATTGTTGATGGTCGTAGATGTGAGGCGGGCATGGTGTATATATTTGGGTGATTACCGAGGGAGATGTATCAAGTCAAGCCGAAAGGGCTCTGTTTATAGCAACGGGAAGGTAAGGTTTAGATATCCTTGTCGTAGTTGGACTCGCGTCAGGCAGGGCGCGGCAAAGAAAGGGCGGGCTCATGCGGAAGGCAATTTTCCTGATGCAGACGTGGGCTCGATGATTGCGAAGATGCAGCAGGGCCGTCACACGGGTGTGCACAGGGTGGTGGTGGTGCTGGTGGTGGTTTAGAGCTCCTAGTAGTGGTCCATCCAATTAATATTGCCTCGCGTCTGCCAAGCACGCCGGTCCACGCGTCTTCGACCACGACCACGACCACGACGTCTGGTTCCTTCGCCTGGAGGCTTGACTGAGGCTTGAGGCCACACCACAACGGCGATTGGTGGCAGCATGGCTGGCAACTTGAAGTATCACCCATCTCCATGTCGAATGGAATGGAATGGAGTGGACCCGTCTATTTCGATATCAAGTGCGGAAGCCCGACGGAAGATGCGTTCAGTCAGATTTGGCCTGTTGTTCGTGCCTTGCATCAAGTGTCTTTGGAGTGCGAGTGTTTGTGTTTCAACTTCAATTGGAAGTTCTTTGTTCGGTGTGTGCAGGTGAGGCCAAGACAGTCGGCGTCGGCCTCATCGGAGCTGCAGCTTGCATCTACCTCTACGGGCAGTACTTGGAGGTACCTACCCCTCCCTCTACACTTCGTAGACAAACAATCACACAACAACAATAATCCCAGCCACCAAAGGAACACGACCACTAACATTCGACCTGCACTAAGAGCCAAAACCGTGCCGACTCAATTCGGACCATCCTGCTGCAAAGGCGTTCTTGTGCGCCACATTAATTGGACCCATTACCACCACCTACGAGCTTCCATGGCCGACTTCAAGCTCTCTGCATCGTTAGAAGGCCACGAAGATGATGTGAGTACTGCTATGCCGTACCCATGGTGACGCTCACTAAACCTGCTTCTAGGTCAAAGCTGTAGCTTTTCCTGACCCAACCTTTGTCCTATCCGCCTCACGAGATAAATCCGTTCGTCAATGGACCCTTCTATCCTCAAATCCTATCAAATACGACAGTCCGACCTTTGTCTCAAATAGCCAGGGCTTCGTTAATAGCGTAGCCTTCGTACCGCCGACGTCCCTATACCCTCTTGGTCTTGTGGTGGCAGGAGGACAAGATACAATCATCGAGGTCCGCCAGCCGGGTAAGCAGCCAGAGGACAATGCCGATGCTCTTCTTCTAGGCCACGCACACAACGTGTGTGCCCTGGACGTCAGCGAGGATGGCACAGGCATCGTCAGTGGCAGCTGGGACACAGAGGCTAGGGTGTGGCAAGTTGGCCGATGGGATAGTCCCGCTGCTGTGCTACAGGGCCATACTGCGGCCGTGTGGGCTGTCTCGTTCTACGACAAGGAGACTATAATCACCGGTAGGTCAAATTCGGACTTTCCTGCATGGATTCAATCGTGCTATCCACCACACGTCCGGGTTCAACCTTGGCATATCACCCTTCAGCGATCTGAGAGCGGCCTCTCAATTCAACATCGGTATCGCTAAACAACTGGTGAGATTCGAAACCACGATTGCCCGTCATTTAGCGATATTGAATCTGGATTTGCACATTGTAAGCTGTGTTCGGTGTGACAAAATCGCTGATCTGACGTAGGTAGCGCGGACAAGAACATACACATCTACAGTGTCTCAGGCAAGTTGATTCGAAAGCTCCCGCCGTCCCCAGATATTGTACGCGCACTATGCAAATTGCCACCGGGCCATTGGTCGGGCGCAAACTTCGCTGCTGCCGGAAACGACGGACTCATTCGATTCTGGACGCTCGAGGGAGTCATGGTGGGCGAATTGAGTGGCCATGAGAATTTCATCTACTCGCTTGCAGTACTACCAACGGGAGAGGTGGTCAGCGCTGGAGAGGACCGCTCGGTACGAATTTGGAACCACGGGAAATGTGTTCAAGTCATAACTCTGCCAGCCATATCGGTGTGGGGGGTGGCAGCATGCTCAGAAACTGGGGACATCGTCGCTGGAGCCAGTGACAGGAAAGTGCGCGTATTCTCTCGATCGACAGATCGACATGCCAGCCCCGAAGCCCTTCAAGCGTTCGAAGATTCGGTAAAAGCCTCTGCTATACCAGCACAGGCCATGGGAGGAGACATAAATAAGACTGATTTGCCTGGACCCGAGTTTCTCACCTCAAAGTCAGGTACCAAGGAGGGTCAAATTCAATGCATCAAGGAGCGTAATGGTAGTGTGATGGCCTACCAATGGTCGACCGCAGCCAACCAATGGGTTGCCGTTGGTCAGGTCGTTGATTCTACGGGCAGCGCACAGAAGGAGACCTACCAGGGCAAAGAGTACGATTACGTTTTCTCTGTGGACATCGCTGAAGGACAACCGCCGCTCAAACTTCCGTACAATACCACTCAAAACCCTTACGAGGTTGCTCAAAAGTTCATCGCCGACAATGAGCTTCCCATGTCATATATTGACCAAGTCGTCGATTTCATCAACAGAAATAGCCAAGGAGCCACCATTGGCCAGGCACAGAATCAGGCCTCGGATCCGTGGGGTAGTGGATCGAGGTATCGACCTGGCGATGCCGATACCGGCACAAACTTCTCAGCGCCGGCACCAGTTTCAAGGCCCAAAGTCTTGCCACAAACTCAATACCTATCAATTGCAACGGGAAACCTTGAGATGATACGGAAGAAAGTCGATGAGTTTAATAAGAAGTTTCTCGAAGAAGGTCGCAAAGACATCTGCTTGAATCCTCACGACTTAGAGGTGCTGGCTTCAACGGTCGAGCAGCTTGACGTTGCTACCAAAAAATCAGACGGCGCAGCTCCCATCTCAAACGAAGGCGTCTCCATCATCATTAGAATGACAACCACATGGCCAGCTGCTCAACGATTACCTGCACTGGATCTCTTGCGATTGCTCACTGCGGCTTCCGAGAAAGCTGTCGAGTCTATCGGCGCAGGTGGTCAGAATCTGGTCGATATCCTTGCCGCATCAAATTCTCTTTCGGCAGAGGCTCCTCTGAACAACATCATGCTGGCCGTGCGAGCCCTCGCCAATCTCTTCACAAACCAGGCAGGACGATCCCTGATGGGATTAGAGTTCGGCAAGGTCCATAGCTTGGTAGAGCCGTTCGCCACCTCACCTAATCGTAACTTGGCCATCGCAGTCGCGACGCTGTATATCAACTACAGCGTCCTGCTGATGGCAAACGGGGTTGAAAACGTCGATACCAATCGTGCTGTAACGTTGCTTGATGAACTCGTCAAAATCGTCAACACAGCCACCGATTCCGAAGCTCTTTACCGCGCTCTTGTTGGCACAGGCACACTCCTAGCATTGGGACAGGACTTTAGGGATCTGGCGAAAGAAGCGATGGACTTGGATCAGGCTCTGACGCGCGCAGCAAAGATTGGCGTGGAGCCACGGATTAAGCATGTGATTGACGAAATCAAGGATGTCAAGAAATGAGGTCTATGTTTAGGCGTTGAACAGGAATACGGCACTGCATAGCGGAATAGCCTATCAAAGATAGCGCTTAGTTTAGCATCTCCCAGATCATGATCGACATCGATAACTTTTCTGGCAACGAGTGAAGGTGACATTGCCAGAGCTCTTGCGACATCGATAACCGTTTGAATACCGTATATTCAGAGGGGTGAATGGGGGAGTGCGGAGAGTTGGCCCTGATGTGAAAATAGAGCCACCCGACTCGTCGCGTTGGATCAATCGATGAGAGAACAACAAAATATTGATCTCTGGCGAACCTCAATTTCAAGGGGGACAAATCGGGGCCAAATGGAAAGTCGAGTCGCTCGACACTTGATTGGGAAGTCAAATTGTAGGACTTCTGAGTGGAAGGGAAACGGCCATCTCCTCCGGGACAAGATTGAATATGCTCGGATATCTACCCCCTTTTTTGTTTGGTGATGTCGATTAGTCTGCTGCTCATGGAAAGAGGTTGAATGAGTATTGCGTGGTGGAATGTTGAAACCCCTGACGCACTCAAGGTCAGTGTGCATTCTTGAGTAAGCGGACTGGCGACTCGCCCAAATGAGCTGTATTGCTCCTCAGGCCTATGTCTGATGTTGGTCATACCTACGCTCTGACTTGTCCACTCTTAGCCACCCCAAAAGTATCTCCACCGTCCTCCAACCACTCCCTCTCTTCCCTCGTCGAGCATTCCGATGTGGACATCATCTCCATTGATCAACGATCTTCCTATGGATCTTCTCAAAATCTTTGAAATTATCCATCTCGTTCAGCTCGACCTCTCCCTTTCCTACTATCAACTCGTCCTGCAACTCTTGTAAAATGCCGTCGAATAATTTTTGATCCTCGACGTTCTCCGGATGCATAAGAGGGAGAGAAACCACATTCTGAATGGGTTAGAAGTGCGAATGGAAGGATATGTAAGTCAGGGCGAGGAGAGAGGGGTTGAAAATGCTTGGTGACGTTATTGTCAAGGAAGATGGATGTCACTCTGCCTGGGCCTCGGCCGAGGCTTCGGGCCGCGAGGCTTGTAATCGATACGCGTGTTTTGTACCTGGAAATTAACTTGGTCAAGGATGTACCATAGTACTGTATGGGATAAGGGAACCGAGGACTTCACGGGCCGAAAATTGACTACATGTCAGTCACACGGTACTGTCGTGCAAGTGGTTCGAGACATGCCACCCAAAGACTCCACAAAGTCGATCAGTATGGAAGCTTTGTTGAACGAGGACTTCATCGGCGAACTCTTTGTTGCTTCTTCATAGTTTCTCTCTGGCTAAATCTGATACTCATACCGACAGTCTTTCTGTTGGCGCCAAAGCAGACATGGCTCCAGAAAAAGGGCGTAAAATCAATGCACCTTCTCGGAGAATCCCACAATCTCGTTCCAGAATGTCAGTGCCACTCCCATTCCTACCACAGCAGTGTCGCGTGGGGAAGAAGAAGACTGATTTGGGTAGTCCCACTTCAGCTTGTCGAGTTCCAGAGCGATGAACGTTTCGCACATCCAGATTCTTTCGAGGATGCCCACGTTCTCGAGGACGTGTTGAAAAATTGGAGTGATGATTTGCCTCGTATGTGAAATCTCTCAACACCGTAAACTCATGATCGAAGGTCTAACGATTTCACCTTATCAAAGGTGGCAGAGGTTTTATACGCAAATCGCGACATCAATACGCTCACCTCCCATACCCTCACTCAATTCCCAACGATACATCCATCTATGGTTATTCCGTCTCCGGCTCCCACCAAGTCCACTGTCTCTACCAAATCATGTCTGGTTATGGGCGTTTGAAATTTGGACGTGAGTTCAATGTCCATGCTGATCATTGAAACCATGCAAAGCGGGAGAGACATATGGTTCATTGCTTTGATTATCTGAGGCAGTCTTTGCTTTGTGCCGGGGATGTGGCTTTAGAGGGTGATACTGCGGAGAATAAGGGGGCGGACGGGTGGGGGTATGTTCATGTTTGTAAGAATAGGAAGGAAATGGAGAGGTGGATTGACGAGAATCGATTCACTTGTGGGAGGGATTTGATGTCGAAAATCAGTTGATAAAATGGGTTATAGTCGATTTTTGATGCTGTAGGTAACAGAATTCCTTGAAAAGTAGCACTTTTCGCCGGTGTAGATGTGACAACAAACCCTAAGGTATAGTGAATGGTGATTCTCTAATGTGTTGGGATAGACAAAGCCTGTTTCTTTCGACATTTGGGAAATTGATACCCAGGCCCCGTCAAAGCTCCAACGAATCTCGAGTTTTATATCCAACAGCTTCAAATATTGCGGGATACATAGACCCAAGTTACATAGTTGTTGACAATGAAAGGATCATGGACTCGTGACATGTATTTCTTTCATACTGTAGCAAGAGAGGGGCGGACCGTGGCTAGAGATTGGAAAGCTGGGACTGAAGTGGGGTGCAGCCATGCCAAGACGAGCATTGTTGTTCAATCTTAGCTACATGTCAAAGCACATTCAGGATGAAGAAGAGCATGAGCCTCGAGCATCACAAGGTAGATGCCATGGTTACAGGTTTGGGACGTAATCATCGGGAGCAAGACTTTGTTTCAGCCTGATCTCTTGCCAAAACCATGTCTTCCCCATGTCAGAAGTCGTAGCATTGTCGGCACTTGATTTGATGATTCGAGTCGGTCGCAAGCCCCAGTTTGGATCCGGAATTTCAAGCACGATGGTCGTGTTCTGATAAGCTTTTACTCATGTCAATATATTTGTACCATGCGGAATGTACTTGTGCTTACAGTGCGCAGAGACTATTCCTTTATGCGTACCTTGGCACTCTGTCTGCATATAGAAACCATTGGCCTTTCCCGAAGCTATGGCAGAATCAGTCGAGTACCACAAGCGCCTAAGATCCAACTCAAACTTACAAGTCGAAAGTGTAGAGATAACCTTGTCGTTCACCCAAAGTGTCTGCTCATACTTCTTCGTCTCGACATTATATCTAACTGCCAAAATCAGTCTCAGAGCTCAAGTTTCACAACTACACACTCACTCTTCATCCGCAAAGCGCTTTTGCCATCCAGCGGCGCTTGTGCACCGGTAATCTGCCGCATATTATGCAACGTACTAGCAAAGACACACCACTGATTAGCCGCAACATTCTTACATCCGCTAGATCGTTCCCCAAGTCAGCAATTTCAGTCCACTCACATAATGTTGGACGTTTTACCTCGTGTATTGTGGTTCATTCGAGCTAACGATGATGGGTTGGATAAGGTCTCCGTTGCTTGTATCAAGTCCCGGCCATATCGCCAGTCTGCGCTGTGCAGGTTTAGGCGGGGCACCCGGAATCAGAGTGGTTTCGAACGACGTGATGATAGCATTATTGCCTGGATATTTTCGTATGCCAAAGGAAGGGCCGAAGAGGTAATGTGAAGATTGCGCAGAAACACTGATGGCGAGGACAATTTGTACAGTGACGCGGAAAAACATGCTTGGGAACGGAGCAGAAAACTTGAGCTATAAGAAAAACACAATGTCGGGAAAGCGGTGAAAGACTGAAGTCAGCCTGCCCAAGAGATGAACAGATATGTCCTGTGCAAGGGCAATTCTTGGCGAACCGCCTTCTCTATAATGAAATTGAATCTGGCAGGGTTATGTCTCTCCAGACCCTGAGCTGAGATTGCTGACCATTATGGCTGTAAAGGTCTCTTGGAGATGTACTGTGGTATTACTTCCAGGGGATGAAATAGATCGAACAAGGCTGATCGATTCATGAGGGGCGAGAATCCAGTCCCGTCACGTGTAGAATCCAGTCCCGTCACGTGCAGAATCCAGTCCCGTCACGAGCAAAGTCAGACTCAAACTCAAACCTTCCATCCTCACTCCCTTCCTTCATCAATCTCCATCTCCGTCAGCTGTAATAAACATCCATGCCGCAGCGAACCAACACCCACATCTGGAGACGACGCAGGCAGGATGATCGTACGTACAAGCTTGCATTGTGTCTCGACTCAACGCGATCGTAGGCAGGTACAGACAGCGAATGTGTGCGATCATAATCACCTGCGGTATAAGTGTCTGCACAGCTGTATTGGCACCGTGACGCCGGGTGGCACCATTGATACCGTAGATTCCACAGATGCTCAAATGGCACCATCATCGAGTTCTGGACACAGCAATGCATCTTCAAACGAAGTCACCACACTGACTGGATCTTCGGACACCGAAACCGTCGAACTCGCCACGAAACAATGTCTCGAAATCGATCCACCGCGCTTTGATGAGTCGACCACGTTGTTCATCACAGCGTACAACCTTATCGACCAGCAGGATTTTCGTGGCCTGGAGTCCAATAATGTTCATGGATAGCTCCGCCAAAGCTTCAGGAGCGGACACGATTCGTTAGCAGCACTCGATGACCTGGTCGGGAGATTTCTCAGACATGAAACTCGCTTGTCAACGGGGTGCCTCAGTAAGTAGGGTGTAAATCGGCACACATCAGTACAGCCCAGAATCTGTCTGTCTGTCTTCGGAAGAATCCATTCCCCTAGCATGATTGAAAACACTGTGTGTCACAGACCTGTGGACGATTGCCGAAAACGAGAAATATGGATCCGGGCCGCTCTTGTCAAGCTTCTCCAGTAAGGTGTAGAAATCAGCGTTACTGTCCACGCTGATGTCGCCGGCGAGAGTGAAATCGCTTGCGTGGATAGTTATATGTAAATCTGCTTGGTCTTGGTAGTGTACTTCAAAACGAATATTGGATACGTTCTGGAGTTGAGAACCGATCATCTGAAGTACCATACAGCAACCATCAACAACAATCAATCGAAATCCGCACTCTTTTCTTCGAGCCGACGACTCTCCACCACAGCAGGCATCTTTTTTACCTGAGGTCGAAATGGTTCCCAAAATTACAGCCGTTATCGTCACGCTAATTTTACTTCCTTTCTCTTTTGCCGTCACCCCTGACCGTGTTCAAGCAATTGAACCGATTGATGCCATTCCTAACGCTGTCGGAGAGTACCCGTCTATCCAATCTCCTTCCTGTTATTCATCCCACGCCGATTGTAACTTAAAGTGCAAAGGTGGGAAGGCTAAATGTGGATGGGTGGGCAATCGGATTTGCTGCCATTAGGGAATGGTGGTATGGTATGTTGCAAGGATACCCGCTTGACTGGAAGGGCTAGACTAATATCTCTTCTCAGTGATCTTTGCTATTGTCGACGGGGTTGCGAGTGTTTCTGTGTGTTTTTGTCCGACGGGGTTGCGGGTAGTTCTGCGGGTTCTTGCCATTGGGTTTGTGGGCAGGAAGGAGTTTCCTGGGTCTAGGAGGTACTTGGAGGAAATGGTCGAAGAAGATGTAAAGAAGAGGAGTTCGCTATCGCGACGAACCGCTATCGCGATCCCAGGCCAAATATTGAGCTCGACGGTCGTGTGCAATCTGATGCCTCAAGTCTTCTTTCTGTGCTGACCGCTATTGGACGCGCGTGGTTGACCTGCTATCTCGAAATGCAACATATAGCCATCAGTCACCCTTGTTAATCCTAAAACGTTGTCAGACGGCGTACTCTTGGTTCCCATATTATTGCTCTTTGGTTTGAATGGGTGAGAGTTCCTAAAGCTGGTGATAGGGGATTGGTCTCATTTATTACCGACAGCGACGCATGCACCGTGGTCATGAAGCTTCCACAACGATAGACTCGAAACATGTTTTGAACACGATATAAGCCAACTGAGTTGGGAGGTCCCCTATCGATTTCATTAAAAATCAGTTCCTCCGCTTGGTGTAAGTTGCTTTCAGATTTGCGTGCTCAAATCAGACGCTAACGTCCAAATAGGTAGTTGGTTTATCACGTCGGGCTGTAATCGTCGCAACAAGTCCCTGCTTCTGAAGCAGTTGACACTCAAAACCTGAAGGTCCCTAGTTCGATTCTGGGAGCGGAGAACTTTCTTTTTTACTTATTTTGTTATTGTGCGTGAGGCCGCTCATCGTAGTAATAGTACTAGTAGTAGAAGAGGTTAGGGAGGAGGTAGCTTCCAAGAAGATACCGACTACTAAAATGGAGAGTTCAATTGGAATATAGGATTGGAAACCAGACTCAAACATCTAGTGATAGTTGTTGATGTACATAAGAATATTAGCTCGTCAAGAGCTGTGTACGTGATCATATAAGAAGACTTGCCATACACAGCGCAGTGCTGACCAGAGCTGGAATGGTTGACCAAGAAACATTTGGTACGTTGCATCCAGTTGCTATGGTGGAGGTGCTGTACTGAGGTTCGTGGATGGTGTGAGACGCAACTTGATCGTAGTTCGGGGTTGTTGAGGTGCTGGACACATGCATGCGAAGACGCGACGGAACTTGGAGGAGATGCCAGCTCGTCACGGGGTCTGCACGCCGCTCATCTGAGGCAGCAAGTTGACAGCGGCCTGGACGAGCATCGATGGCTTGGGTGGGGGTGAGGGTTATGAATAGTCCCCTCCCCACATTCAATATCGGTTCCGAACTGGCCGTGCGTTGAGGTTTCCTAGAGGTACACAGCACACGAGGTACTCCTACCATGCGTGCCATCCATGGATATAGGTACTATTAAAGTATGTAGATACTGTGGTACACACGACTACTCCCTCCCCAAATTGAATACAGACCTACATATAATAGCCGCTGGGCTTTGTCGATCTTTGTAGTTGGTGTGCAGAGTGTTTATATAACATCCTTTCCAGGGTTGTTGATATCTTTGGCCGTTGGTCAAGGCACTCACTCGTATAGGAAGCTTCAGGCTTTGCCGGTGCCGGTATATCGACATCAATTTCACCGAGCGCTTAGGATAAGTGTAGTCAGCTAGCGAGAGATGCGGCAACGAATCGGGAAGCGCACAGGAATTTGTGACATGCAGGTGAACACAGGGGTGCAGACAAGCTCTAGCAGTAGCCGTCCTTCTGAGCACACCACTCTGTCTCTCCATTCGCTGGCTGGAGCAAGCCATGAGACCTGCGAGGTCTCCGTGTCTCTCGAATCACTCGCGGCATGGGCACCACCTACTGCTATCACCCAGAGCTGACTGCGCTGGTGGCGTTATATCCTGCTTGATCCTGGGACTTTCTCCAACTGCTCCCAAGACACACTCTCACACCTCGAATCCCTCACGACGTGCTTACCGATTGCCAATCCCTACAACCTCCCTCCTTTCAAGCAAGCAAGCAAGCGTTACACGTCGATACCGCCAATTCTGGATCCAGTCGCTCAACCATAGGACCCTTCGCTTCGAGAAATATCTCGACCCCAACTCTACATCACATTCCTGATCATGTCTCGGATATCGACACTCCTCGCCCTTGCCGCCTGTTGGAATTTCGTCGCAGCCCATCTCGTCATATCATACCCAGGATGGAGAGGGAACAACCTCATAACGAGTGGGCTGACGGAGGATGGAAGTGTACCACCAGGCTCGCTGGGTCAGAACTACAACAACAAGACTGGCAAATATGAGTTTCCCTACGGCATGCAATGGATGTACCCCTGTGAGTCAGTCCAGTCCACTTTCTTATCAGCATTTTACTGACGTCGCGCAGGCGGCGGTCTACCAGTTGCGCAGAATAGAACAAAGTGGCCCGTCACTGGCGGCGCGCTCTCCTTCCAGCCAGGTTGGTTTAATGGACATCAGACAGCCTTTATCTATATCAATATCGGAATTGGAAGCGAACCACTGAATTACTCGCACCCCATGGTTCCAGTCTTCCAGCTTACTGGACCTGTGAACACCATGTATCCAGGAACATTCTGCCTACCACAGGTCCCTCTGCCTGCGAACATCTCATACAATGTCGGTGACAATGCAACAATTCAAATTGTTGAAACGGCCGTGCATGGCGCAGCATTGTACAGCGTAAGTTGTGCTCGCAGTAGTATTTTGTACTCAAGCTAATCGCCTAGCTAGTGTGTCGATATCACCTTCGCCGAACAAGCCCAAGTTGCTCAAGTCAACTCCTCAAACTGCTTCAACTCGAGCGGAACCGACGGAAAGGGTGGTCCGATGGGCATGAACTTTGTCTACACAGCAACAGGCCTCACAGCAGGTGCCGCACGATTTATACCCAGCTCAACCACTTTAGCAACGATACTGGTAACTTTGCTGCTGGCCTTGTTCCTGTAATTGGCCGGTTTCGGTGGGCTTCTTCTGTCTTTTTTAGCGTTTGATTTTCATGCTTTGGCGCATACGGTGGGCGATTGTGTTCTTACTCTCGATCTGGGATCAATTTATGGAGGAAAGGAGTTGGAAAATACGCCACGCAAAGGAATTTCTGGTACAAATCTGATGGGTTGGAAGGACGCTGGGCGCTGAGATTCCCAATTGGACACGGGTGGGCATGTGCTCTTCAAATGGAGAGATGTGAGCTGTAGTTATGGAACTCAGAAGTACCGTGGTCACTGGAAGAAGATGTGAGGAAGTGTCGCTTTATGTCTGGCGCTGAAATCATGATATGACATCAACCATAATTTTTCCGATTCAGACCCTGAACCAAACTTCTCTCGAAACCCTCCACCCTTTTCAATGTCCACCTACACAAAACAATGCCCTCCAAAACTCGCTCCAAAAACACACAGCACGTGAAGCGCAAGACTGTAGAGCTCTCCGACGGCTGGAGCGTCATCACCTCCTCGAAGTCAAAACCCTTCGCCTCCCACGCCCACACCGCAAACCTCCATCTTGATCACGAAGCCGATTACTCCCAACCCACGACCGAGCAAGTCACCTCCATCATTGCAGAAGTGAACACTCACCTCGAACGATGGCGAGCCACCCAACCAGCCACAGATCTGGCCAATACACTGCAACGGCGCAAGGTAAAGAATGGCGGGGTCGTTGACAATGCAATCTGTGCCGGGCTGGGAAGTCTGAATACCGAATCGCTCGTTCATAAAAAGACGCGGATGTGGCAGTTCGTTGTCTTTCTTTGGCTGGTTGAAGAAGCCCAAAGGAAGGAGAACGATAGTGATGTTCAAGAGGCGTTCAAATGCTATGCACAGGAACCACGATTTACACCTACCGATGTTGAGGTGTTGAAGCACTTCGATATCGTCGTACTTCCTGAACTCAACGGCAGGAACTTCGTTAATGAGAAGACGTTGCTCTTTGCGCCATTTCTGCCGTGGTCACTGCTACTCAATGACTTTTTGCAAGCTGGAACGCCAGCGATTTGTGTGACCAATGACGTTGCGGAGAGCGTGGAGATGCTGCAGATGGGAATCAAGCATGCAACTAAACCTTTTGATTCGGAAGGGATATCGCTGCAGGAAGAGGATTTGAGGGAGTGTGAAAGAGTTGGGAGGACGTTTTTGGAGAAGAGGACGGGAGTTGCGTTTCCGGCTTTCGAGTTTCATGCTGAGTGCTTGAAGCTTATGGTTTATGTTGAAGAGGAGGAGATTGGGAAGCGGTGAGATGTAACAATGTTGGACGTCAAAGTCGGGTACGCATACGCACCGTATTTGGCACATACACCGCCGAATATAAGCCACAAGACGTCGGCGAGACTGCAGCTACTGAAGCTCTGAGAGCACGTATCGACTGGACATTGGAAATACCCGACAATCGGAACTGGCCTCTGTGACATTGCAAATCATGATATCATTCGGATGTGAGGGCAAAAGTCAAGGCCATGGCATGGAATTCTGTCCGGTCCAGAGGCGGCATATCCTCACAGGGAAGGAGACTTCAGGCAACTTCTGTTCTGCCATCGTCCTCAAGTCAAATCGCAATAGTGTATATGCCATCATGTTTCCTGAGCAAGGTAGGGATTGAAGATCATAGCAGAGTTGTCATCATGTTTCAATATAGGGTGATGGAGAAGACATCCATCCATTATGTTTTGATACCTGAGTACAAATACGGCAATAGGCTTCACTGATCTTCTAACCCTCGATGAGAACCTCAAAAAACATAAACCACCATTGACTAGCGATCGTGATCGATGAAATTGTGGTAGCCTTGACATCGAGATTCTGTCTATCAATATCGAATTAAGATTCTGAAACGCATGGAACCTCCAATGTCTGTAGAAGTGTGCTCTATCAAATGCTTCATGCACAGTCTAGCGCTCAGCCTTGCACATGCCAAGCGAGAGCCACTACGGAGGTAACATGGACCTTATCTTGTACCCCTGTTAAAAAGATCTCATTCGACTAACCTGCAGCGTCCTCAGGCTATGTTCTCGCAGATACTCAACATTTACGTCGTACACCCCGAAGACCTGTCCTCTCCTCTCTCCGCGCAAATCCTCCGAATCAATGACGCACTACTCTCCAATCGCCATAACAATAGGCGTCCTCGCCCTCCAAGGCGCCTTCAGCGAACACATCCAACTCCTCCGCGACTCCGCAAAAGCGTCCACAACAGTCCAATGGACATTCATTGAAGTCCGTACGTCGGAAGAATTGGAAAGATGCGATGGTCTCATCATTCCTGGAGGGGAGAGTACGACGATTTCCCTTGTGGCGGCGAGGAGTGGGATGTTAGAACCGCTGCGGGAGTTTGTAAAGTGAAATCTGCCCTTTTGATTCCACTAACAACGTGTAACTGCCGTATACTGATGCTATCAATATCAGAGTAAAACGCCTTCCAACATGGGGCACCTGCGCCGGTCTAATCCTCCTCTCCGAATCCGCAAACACCACCTCTACAAAAGCTGGCGGCCAGGAACTAATCGGCGGCCTGGATGTATTGATAAATCGAAATCATTTCGGGAGGCAGGTTGAATCTTTCTCCGCTGAGTTGGATCTGCCATTCCTCTCCTCCTCCTCTATTCAAGAAACGCAGACGAAGAAGTTTCAATCAGTCTTTATAAGAGCACCCGTCGTAGAAAAGATCCTCCCGCATACATCTGGGGCGCAGGAGGAAGGGGAGGGGAGGGTTGTCGCGCCCTCCAAATTGCCAGCAGATGCAATGGCAGAAGAGATGGTCTCAGCGGAGGTTGAAATAATGGCACGGTTACCGGGCAGAGCAAAGGCATTTGCGGCCAGGAAGTTAGAGGTCGGAGGAGCTGAAACTGACGTGACGGCAGCAGGAGTAAGTGATCAGGGTGATATCATCGCCGTTCGGCAAGGGAATGTTTTTGGCACGAGTTTTCATCCCGAGTTGACAGGGGATTGGAGGATACATGTTTGGTGGCTTGGAGAGGTTGAGAGGGCGACGAGAAGGAGAAGAGGGATTGGGGCGTAAGATTTGCGACGATCCGCATACGGCGTACCACGATTGGGACATAGAGAAACGAGGCATACGCCGGGCCATACGATTGGATATGATCATGAACAAATTAAGAATTATGAATCCTACCAGCCAAAAGGCGGACTATACAGGAGCTCGACCACTCTCACCAAGAACTCTGGCGCAGTGGCTTTACCAAATTTACACCTTTCGACAACTCTTGAGATGGGTAGCGATGGAGTCAAATTTGCCCATAAGTTCCTCGCCCTCGATTCCCGTTTCAGAGATATCAAAGCTGATTGTCTCTTTCGTTACTTTGCAGTTCAAGGGACGTTGAATCAATTAATCCACTGCACTAGCAAGGTTGACATTGCTTTGGCCAGTACTGTGTTTCCTTGCATCTCAATTTGAGATGCTGTACCACTGGAAATGTTTTGAGGTACGTCTGCCACGAGTTAGAGATGCAAGGGCAAAGCAAAGTTGTAATGCATAACATTCAATTCTCAATTCTACAACTGACCTTTCCTTGCAGCAGATAATACCATAACCATATCCGTGTGGTATCCCATAACTCCATGCTCCCGTGGTTGCAGCTTCGTAGCTTAGAGATGCCCTGATCTCGCTCTTTCCTGGGTCTGAAAGCTAAAATATCGAGATCGCAACGAGGAACAAACGGTACCAGCACTCATGCGGATCACTGTTCGATCCATGCACCCGGTGGTTGCGCACATTGATCTTTATAGCCCGGTATTGAGTATGGCAGCTGCCATCGCAATACAATTCCAACGGCTCGCGGCTGAGCCATATTCCAAAGAATGATCCATGTCTTTTCTAGTCGGCACAGCGTCAACATGCTGTTGCTTATAATCTGTACTCCCTATCATCTTCGTCCTGTAGCGCCCTTCCATACCCACCGCGGCCTGGATCGAACTCGTCTCTGTACTCGTCCCGGACCTGACCTCCGCTCTTGCCCCGACCATATTGTCGGCCTTCAACAAACCCTTCATCCAAATCGGTACGGATGACGCGCTCGTCGAGTTTCGTGCCGCCAATATACTTCATGCAGTCGAGAGCATCTTGGTGAGTGTAGTATTCTACAAAGCAGAATCCGCAAGGGGTCTTTTGGAATCGATCAAGGCCCATTACTAGGCGTTTTATTTCACCGCATCTGTGTCGCATAGTCAGTGTATGTAGTTGAAGTGTAAGCCCTAATGAAGCGTACTTTGAGAATAGCTCGTGGATCTGCTCTTCAGTTGTGTAGAATGAGAGATTGCCGACGTATAGGGTTGTCGCATCTTTTAGCTTGTCCTCGAAATCATGCTGCGGTGATTGTTCTCGTCTCCTCTCGCGATCTTCGTCATCCGGTCCATCTCTTCGTCGTTCGCGATCTTGGTTTCTCTTCCGCTTCCGGTTCTGGAGATGGCCGTTAGCTAGCTTCGAAGGTGGTGAAGGCAGAGCGATTACCTTGCTCGCAGTGTAAGAACTGGGCTTATCCATACGATCAATGGTACTCCTGAAGGCCGGCATCTTGAGTGATGTTTGGTTGTTGTTGTTGTTGTTGTTGGTGAGGAGGAATAATGGTGGGTGTACAATAGTAGCTGGCGGTGGACACTTCAGGAATGGGGATGTTGACCTTCGCGTTCTTTTCTATTAGTGATAACCTTAATGAACACAACAACATGATATATATACCCAAATAACAGAAGAGACTCAACCACACGTTTACTTACCCATCTAATGATCGATAATGCCACGCGTACTTTCCCACACACCTGAGTGGCTCATACAACCTTCGCCGGGTTACCAGCTCTTCGCCGAGAGTGAGAAGACGTCAAGGGCGAATGGAAACTACGGCGCTCCAGCATACAATGGACCCTTGCGGAAAATTGCAAGAGGAAGAGGCACTGAATTGTTCGTCGCGTGTGGAAACGAGCTGAGATGGGCAGACTTGCAAACGCTGAAGAACAATTTCGAGCTGGAAGACGTCGAGCGCCAGGGCGCTTCAAGAGTGAGTTGGGCATATGTGAAGCAGGAGTGAAATACTGACATGCACAGGTTGTCAAAGTCTCTGGTCATGGAGAAATCATACAGCTCATTGCTTCACCAGAAAAAGACTACCTGGCTGTCGTTCGATCGCATACTGTTCACGTCTTCCAAATCCCGAACAGCAACTACCTTTATAACCATGATGATAGTACTCTCAAGGTCAAGTCTTTCCAAGTCGGTCCAACAGCACATGTTCTGGATGAAGCGCCGATTGTCTCCGTCTTGTGGCATCCATTGGGCGCAATGGGTACATGTTTGGTCACAATCACAGAAGAGAGTGTTTTACGACTATGGGAACTTGATACGGACAATCGATCATCATTTGACGAGCCTTCGACTTCATTTGACTTGAAAAAGCTTGCCAATGCAGTATCGGCAGAACAAGACCTTAGCGACATTCGAGCATCAAAATGGGGAACGAGCAAAGGCTTCTCGCCGGATTCTGTGGAGCTAGAACCGGCTGCGGCATGTTTTGGAGGCAGAGGTGAGGAGGGAGAGTCTTCGTGGCGGTCCATGACATTGTGGATAGCAATGACGGGGGGAGATGTCTACGCTTTGTGTCCTCTTTTGCCAAAGCGGTTCCGCACTATTCCAGGATTCCTCAACACCTTGTCTTTGACCGTCAGTTCCAAAGCGTTAGGAATTGAGGCAGGAACCCCAACTACCAATGGCTCTAGCTCATCAATCGAAGCGCAAGCAGAATGGTTGGAAGAACTTGAAGACCAGGAACCATTTGTACCGTCTGGACCTTCCGAGATTGTCTACTCGCAAACATACTCGAGACCGCAACATCCCGGTCCTGCACCGAAGCTTCAAGGACCGTTCGCTTTCCTGCCTGAACTGGAAGATTGTCCTGACCTTGCAGACATATTTGTCGTTGGCTTGGAGAGCACGGATTTGGAAGATGACGGATTACCACCATCGACAGCAGCTTCTGTAGTATGTCTGCTCACCTCGAAGGGAGACGTACAAATCTGCCTGGAACTTGAGGGCGTTGAAGCACAATGGCTTCCTACGGGCACAACACCTCATTCGACTCCACGGACACCATGTGTCCCTGTCGAGGAGAGGCAGTTTTTGTTGCCATTTGAGACCATCAAATCAAGGAGCAAGATTTTGTCCCAAGCCTATCCGACATTCACACCCGATCCATATTCGCCATACAGCTTTTTTGTGGCAGATAGCTGCGGTGTGCACTTTGTTTCCATGACTTCGTGGATCGGAGAGATCCAGCTATGTTTCACGGACATTGATGAGGGCGCCTCATTTCGTATTGGCGGTATCGCTCAGAATTTCACATCGCTGGTGGAGCACCCAATCGAGTTGAACGAAAACAAAATCGACTCGGGAGCCTCATGCATCGTCATGCCTCACGACGAGGAAGACTCGGACCTCGGCTATATGCTCATAGCATCAGTTGGTGGAGAGCCATGGGCAGCTCAGTTCGATCTTGCTGAAGATCAGCTTGTGGGCTACTCGCCATCCTCGGAGCGGACACGTGAGGACGCACCGAAGACCCTACTTCTCACTAATTCTCGCGAACCCTATCGAGCTGATCCAGTATTCTCTCGGCCCTCTACACTTCCTCGGCTGTTGAACAGTCTACCCCAGCACTTTGCTCGTGCTTTGAAAGGTAATGTGCGACTTTCAGAGGACAATCTTAGACTACTCACTCACGATGTCCATCCCCTGATCGCTAGTGAGACCCGCAATCTCAACAAGGCGGCTGCGGAGCTCTTTCGACAATGCGAGCGCCTCCGCGACGACCTGCACGAGCAGATTGAACGTGTTCGGGAGATGAAGGACAAAATTGACACACTGACTGGAGCATACGACGACGATGCTGAGTTGGATGCTTATGGTGGTAAATGTGGAGCTGAACGACTGAATGAACGTACCAGTAGGACAATAGCTCGGCAGAAGAAAATCGTAGAGCGATGCGAGGCTTTGAAGAAGAAACTTGCCAAAGCCGCAGCCAGGGAATTGAGTGATAAGGAGAAGGCTTGGATGGCGGAGGTCGAGGATTTGGATGAGAAGCTCGACAATGCTGAAGACATACCTTTGCTGAAGCGCTTGGCGACGGTTAAGGCTTTGAGTTCGGAGCTGAAGGAGCAGGCCGAGGAGATGAAGTCGTCGCCGAGGAGTAATGGCCTTGGCAGGAGTGTGGTCAAGGTTCCTGACAGCTATAAGAAAACCCGGGTGAATGAGGTTATGACGCTACTCGAGCGCGAAGAGGCACTTGTGGGTGCGGCGATGGAAAAACTGGGTAGGTTGAAGATTGATGAATAAGCTTGTGTTGTACTTGTGTCTTTGGTGTTTGTGGACTTGTAGGATACTTTGGCCTACAGAACCCATTGTTCTGGCTTTGATGCTATCGTTTGGCGAGGCTTTCCAGAATCCTGCCATTCACTTACTAGCACCTCAGACATTGTTGAGATTTTAGAAGTAGGGAGGCCAAGTTTGGGACGATTGAATTCGTGGGTAGGTATTCGATGGCAAATCCATGACACAACCACACCTGGCGCCTTTTCTGGAGGCTGAGCTCCAAGTTCATACTCGAATCGCTGGTGAATGGAAATCCAAGGTTCCCGAAATGGCAAAGTGCCACAAGTCGACCTCACCTGCCTTGGAAGTATTCCCCAGACATCCATCAAGCAAGCCGTCCATCAACACTCCAACACTAACCATTGATATCCATCCTGTGTACATCAAAACCCAGGCTGCTAGAAGCCCATCGCCATCAGTCACCCTGGAAGCCTTTCAGTAGGTGATAGAAGCTTTTCAAAGATAGCATTGGCTTTCTCAACTCTTGTTAGGTTAATCAAGGATATCGTTCCTGCAATATGCCAAAGATAGAAAGCCATATAGAGAGGGATAAGCCGCACGCTATCTTAATCATTATTTCAAACAGTATCTCACGCATCTCATTAACCATGGCCAACCAACACCATCAACAACAACAACTTGGCAACCTTGTCTTACAGCACAAACATATGTCTCGCCGACATTCAATGTACCGCTCGGAACAACGCGAATACCGCCATCAATCCAGGTTGAAGTTGTCACCTCTCGCGACGAATTTCTGACATTCCATTACCGCGTCCTGAAGCTTACTGCAACCGGGTTTGTCAACTTCGCCTCGAAATCACAATGTGGTCGGAAAGCAGAGCCTGCGAGAGCTACAAAAGTCTGTTCCGGGAAACAATCTCTTGAGGATACTCTTGATCGTGTCAATAAATATCATGGTGATATCAAGTGGTGTATATCACATGCCGATAATCGCGGGTCCGAGTTGGTGTATATCTTAGGAGTTACTTATTTCAGATCGGAGGAGAGTATTAGGTTTGGAAAGAAAATTGGTAAGAAGGCCTGGAACTGCAATGACGGAACAAAAGAATCAAGTTAAACAACCAACTAACAGGCCCATCAATCCGCGAGAACGCTCACTACAAAATCCCCCTCGAAGAATGGAAGACCCTCCTAACAACAAAAAACGTAGACATCACAATCCCCCAACCAGCGATCTAGAAATCCTCCCCTCCGTCCTCCACGAATTGGAAACAAATCGCTTCATTAATAAACTTCATGTCTTCGTGGCTCTCTGGTGCGAAGCCCAAGAAGCTGTTCTTTACCGCCCCGAACCCTTCCTCGAACTCACTAGACGCGTCTTTGATAAATTTTTCCTCGCTGAAATCATGGAGTCAAAGATCCCGCTGCAGTCCAAGGAAGAGTTGGAGGGAGAAAGTGAGAATAATGATCTCGGGTATCGTATCTGTGTCAAGGAGTATGAGAGTGATTTTGGGTGTGGGAAAGCCTTGGCTTGTGCGTTTTGTTCTTGTAAAGGGCATTTTAGGGAGAGATGCGCGAAGGAGTGGAGTATGGAGAGTTTCAGTTGTCCCATTTGCAGATGTAAGACTGAGGGGTGGGCGTCAACATTAGATATGGCGGTTTTGGAGGCGTTGAGTGTCGATTAGGATTTCCATTGGTGGCATGTACACGGGTCAACAAACACATGCTGGAGGCATGTGGTTGTGGGGCGAGGAGATGTTTCAATGGATACCTTTTGTTCTCTGGATACCTTTTGTTCTTTGGACACCTTTTTATTCTTTGTATACCTTCTGTTCTTGTTCTCAAATCTGTTATCGAGCTCTTCCTCTTTTTCCACCTGCTTGTGAGATCTTACCTGGTGGAGCATAGCATTGTTTCGGATCAATATGTAGTAACCGGTAATTCATGGCATCTACAAATAATTCACACTCCTTCATACTAAAAAAAGTATTACATGATATCGTAATTTCTTATCTTGTAAGTAATAACTACTATTTTCTAATTTTTTACTAGTTGTAACTTCCAGTAGTAAATCCTCTCCTATTACTACCTCTTCAAAATATCATTAATATTAAACTAGGTACAACATTACTGATAAGAAGGCAAAGAAGAAGAGAAGCGTCGCCGAATACAAGGCTTCGAGCGAGAAATTCACTCATGCCGCTCCCTGCCAACGAGAGGGCCGGTGCAAGCCAAGCTGACAAGGCCTACTACGTGAAGCCATGAAGACCCGTGACTTGATCCGGAACTTTGAGAACATGCGTATGACGGTGGATCAAAAAGAGCCACGGAAAACTTGAGAAGACAAAAAAAAAAAAGGAAAAAGAGAGGGAAGGCCCGCCGTACGCAGAGTTCACATTTTCGTGGTGTATAGTATCGGTACCTCGTTCACGAGGAAAGCTAAAAGCTAAGATGAAGTCGATCACTTTCAACGTAGCTTGTCGCTGAAGTGCCTGTGGGTGTTATTTGAGCGACTCGATTTTGTCTCGTTTGTTGGGGTGAGTGCATGAACAGCCAATCCAAAGCTCTCTTTGCAGGATCTACTCTTTCGTGACATGCACAACAATCTTCCCCTTGGCCCTTCCTGTCTTCAACTTCTCATATGCTTTCGGCACATCTTCGTACTCAAACACCTGGTCAAAGACGACCTTGGTCTTCTTCTCCTTCACCCACTCAGCAATCTGCGCAAAGTCCCTTTGATCATTGCGACACATCAAGAATGTGAATGGTATCTTTCCGCCTCCCAAGAAGCCCGGCGTCAATCTCTTTGTCATCATAGCCTTGGTACTTGCAAAGCTCATGCCGCCACCAACTTGTACGAATTGCGCACCGGGCTTGGTGAACACATGTGCCGCGAAGTAGAGGTCGGCAGGAAATCCGACGTTATCGACAATAAAGTCAAAGACCCGTCCCTTTGCTTTCAACGTGGCGACAAGATCACCATCCGTGTAGTCAATAACCTCATCAGCACCCAGACTCTTCAAGAGGTCCACATTCTTGCTCGAACAACTCGTCGTCACCTTTGCTCCAAGCGTTTTGGCGATCTGAATGCCCCATATTCCCGTTCCTCCACTGCCGCCGTTGATGAATACACTCTTTCCATTCATTCCCCCTTCTCCAGCGCCTTTCAGCAGGCATTGATAAGCAGTGACGGCTGCAGTACCAATGGCAGCACCTTCATCACAACTGACACCATCAGGAAGAGCCACGCAACCGGCCTGAGGCGCCAGAATGTACTGTCCCAAGCTTCCGAACTGCGTTGGCTCTAGCCGACCGAACACTTTTTGTCCCTCCTTGAACTCATCGGCAGCAGTGACGACTCGACCGCAGAAGTCCAGACCAGGAGATGAGGGAGTGGAGATGATGAATTGGCCAATGCCAAAGGGGAGTTCAGCAATTTTGTAGTCGACAGGATTGATTGCAGCAGAGATGACTTGGACAAGTACGAATCCAGGTTTAGGTGCCGGTGCTGGCGTTGATGTTTGGAGAGTAAGGTTCTTCTCCAGACCGCCTGATGCGGAGGTATAGGTCCAGGCTCTCATTGTTGTTGGAGCGGCCATTGTTGCTTTACGGTGGAATAGCGAGAGACAAGAGAAACTTGAAGTTGGCGAAGGAAGAGGTGTCGAGAGCATCAATCCAAATCCCGGTTATTATATACTAGTAGCTCCCAGACTGAGGCGCGCCATGACGTTGACGCCCCAATGCAGCGGTCTCCATGTAGTTCTACACCTCAGTCTCAGTATCAAAAGGAGCCTGAGGGGACCCGATGGTCAAGCTGTTAGCAACAAGCACGTGACACCAGTATCGGCCAACCACTGCATCCATATTGATTGAATTATCCAATGCTTTAGCGCCGGCTACTGACGGGCCGATCGAGGTGGATGCTTGACTACGGAGGGTCACGTGACATGTGGACTCCGAGACGTGCTTTTGATCAGCTTGCTGGGAGTGGAAATATCCCTATCAACAGAGAGATTTCACCAATGCAGCATTTATTTATGGAAGGGAGTCCAGCATCTGACTACAATCGCAAACCCAACTCTACCTCAAACCTTCTTTCTATCCAGTACTAGGTAGGTAGCCATGCTTCTTTTTCCGCCCGCAACTTCGTCAGTTGAGTACGTTTCTTCCGCTCGTCCATGTACACTTGCTGTGCGGCGCTGATTCCATCGCGCCCTCTTGGATCATCGTTTGTCTGCCCGTACCTCATAGGCTTCGATGCTTATGCTGGTAGCGTTGATCACCAGTCATAAGCCCACCCGTTATTCTGCTCCCAGAAATCATCACACGCCTTCTTCAACGCAACATTCTGCCTCAGCTCCCCAACCACCAACGGCGTTCTCGACAGCGGATCCGTCGGATTCCTCTTCAAATGCTCCACTATAGTCGCCCTCTCATAACTCTGCCCAGTCTTCGTGATGACAGGATCATGCATGATCTCGAAACTTATCGTATCAATCAAGTAATCCGGCACCTCTCTCAATGCCATATTCATCGGATCCGCGATCGCGAATACGTTCCTCAACTCCGTGACTTTCTCTTCGAAGCTTCTTTTAACCATGTCTTTCTCTTCTTTTGCGCCAATTTCTCCAAACTCGCCCGCACGTTGGCGTTCTTCAATGTCCGAGAACTCGTTGTTGCGGTCTTGTTCCAGCTTTGTCTCTAGTTCGTCGAGGAGGGCGTTGCGTCGTCGGAGGCGGTCTCGTTCTCGAAGGTCCCATTTTGCTTTCTTGCACTTGAGTACATACGTAGCAATGGAGAAGGCATTTGAGGTTGCCGTGTGCGAGTTGGCACATAGATTGTAGGCCGTGATCGCTGAAGTGAGAGCTTCGTTCGGGTGGTGGAGTTCAAATTGAGCCTGTGCTACATCTTATTGTCAGTATCCAGGGTTATAGAAAAGCAAGATCCGAGAGCATTACCTAAGAAATAGTACGCCTTCAAGTTGTCCTTTGAAACCTCAATACTCCGTATGCAATCATCAATAACCGCATTGTATTTCCCAAGCTTCAACCTCGCATTCGCGCGATTCGTGTACAGGATAGGTGAATTGCTATTCTTCTGAATGGCATGTCCGTAGAGCATCTCAGCTTCTTCGTATTCGCCATTCTTAAAGCACTGATTTCCTGTTCCAGTATCAGTTCTTGAAGGTGAAGCCGGGGTGATGCGGGGTCAGCCGAACCCTTCTCTTTCAGCTTCTCAGCTTCATAACTTGGAGCGCCGCTCATTTTGGCGGAGTAGAACTGATGGAGTATGCGCCCTCTGGGTTATAGGTATCGTCATGGCGCATAGCTAACCCGGGTTTGGGTTGGCCACATAGTGGTGAGTGTTGTATGGTGTGGAATGTTCCAGCGCGTTTGAAGTTGTGACGGGAGCTTAGAGAGCCAATCGGCGTTTCTTGACAAGTTACCAGAATCGGCAGTCTGTTTGACAAGGCAGAATCCTTAATCGAGACATCTTTTCTTCTCCGCATTCAGAAGATGTATTTGTGTCAGACCATTCATACAAGGCAGCATCAATCCATTCTTCTCGCTCTGGCAGCATGCTCTCCAATCCTAATCATACAGACATCTTCATGGCAATTCCTTTATGCGGGTTATATCCTTTCACAACAAAGTCACCCACATCCCATCCGTCAATGCTCCCGCCCTTCTCTCGATTGATCTCCAGCTCAGGAAACTCCCTTGGTTGCCGCTCCAGCTGAACTTTCAGGGCATCAACATGGTCCAGATAAACATGAGCATCGCCCATAGTATGCGTGAAAGTACCAGGGATCAAACCGCAGACGTGAGCCAGCATATGCGTCAACAGTGCATACGAGGCTATGTTGAAGGGCACGCCCAGTCCCATATCGCACGACCGCTGATACAATATGCAATGCAAAGTGCCTTTCGATCGCTTGCCTTCTGCATGTACAGCCTGCTTGTCGCCTGGTCGCGCAAATGACACGTAGAATTGAGCAAACATGTGGCAAGGCGGTAGGGCCATTTTCGTCAGATCTGCAGGATTCCATGCACTCAAGATAATCCGGCGATCGTAAGGCTTGCTCTTCAATTTGTCGATGATATCTGCCAATTGATCCACACCTTGACCGGTATAATCTGTCTTTGCATCGACATAGTCGGCTCCGAAATGTCTCCATTGGAAGCCGTAGACCGGTCCTAGGTCACCTTCTTCACGGTGGCTTAGACCGACGCTGTCGAGGTATTCGCGGCTGCCGTTTCCATCCCAAATTTTGATGCCCTGATCCGAGAGTGGTTTCGAAGACGTGCATCCTGCTACGAACCAGAGTAGTTCTGCGATCACAGCACGAAGAAAGACTCGCTTTGTTGTGAGAAGTGGTAGTATAGGTGTGGGTTCGTCGTTTGGGTCAGAGGAAGGGCGCGACAGTTCGAATCGAAGTTGCGGTGGAGCGAAGAGAGAATATGTGCCAGTGCCGGTTCTGTCAATGCATCAGAGATTGACAGTATACAGAAGAGTATGTCAGGCTCACCTATCCGGTCTATGCTCTCCATTCTCTAGTATGCCGCGAATGAGATCCAAATACTGATGCTCTTCATGGTCTGGCGAGGCCTTTGCATTCGAGGAAGATTGGGTCGCGTTCTTTGCTTCGAGGACAGTATCAGGTCCACTGGCTGGGCCAATCTTAACAGGACTTGGAGGAGACATTATATTTTTTTGAGGTGTTGATTGTTGTTAAGGTGCTGTCTCGAGGGGCGACGCGTAGAGTGGCTTTGGACGCGTTTTGTTGCAATTTCGCGTCTAAACGAACCAACAAATCAATTTAGGTACGAAACAACATTTAGAATTGAATACCCCTCCTGAATCGGACACTTCAAGTTCGCTCACACTCTCGGTACCAAACAACAAAATGACTGATTCTGATGCTCGCCAGCAACTCCTCTCTGCTCTCTACAAGCGAGGCATCGACTTGGGACCTGATGATGTAGATTGGGCCTTTGCAAGTCCAAAGACAAAGGCGGAATTGACGGCATGGATTGTGGAATATCTTGATTCATCAACACTACTCACAAGAGATGAATTGGACCTCTATAAAGCCATACAAGTGAAGGGCACTGCGGTGGGCATTCCATCCTCCGACACCGTGCCCATGCAAGACTTTGATATCAAAGACGCTATTGATTCATTAAAGGCATCCACCACTGTTATCGAAAAGCATAGCCAAACTCTTGAGGCTCAAAGAGGTGCTCTGCTAGCTTTCAAAGAGGAAGAATCACAGAGGCAGGAGATTTCGTTCTTCCAAAAATATGGCCAAGAAAGTGGGAGGCTGTTGTTCGCTGTGAGTGTATTCCTTGATGGCAGACAGACAGAAAATTAAAGTCCTAACAGGTCGATGACTTACTACATTCGACCAAAGACCAGCTTTCCGTGGCTGAAAAGGACTCCACTCGCGCAACAGCAATCATGAAAGCCGTAGTAAGCGAGCGTCTAGCAGCCGACGACCAAGTCTTCCAGGCTCTGGAAAAGCTGACACCGAAAGTGTCTGGAACTAAAGCCCTTCCAGTGGAGTCCGCTACCATCGAAAAATGGACTCGGGCTCTTGCTTCTCTGCGTGTGCTAGAAGCAAAAGCACACCTAGATGCCAACCTCAAAGGATTTGGCGAGCGTGTAGGTCAGACCTCGGATGCAGGTACTCCTGCGTTAAAAACGGAGCTCGAAGGTCTTCAGAGTGAGCTACAGGCTCTACGAGATGACGTTGAGTCTGTAGTGCAGATGGTTATTGGATATGAGATACGAGATCCACTGTTGAAGAACGTGCAATCTTTGGAAGGTCATAGTCGTCAAACACGAAATGGCTGGTCATCATACGTGAGACTCTTTCAAAAACGCAATCGGAGCCTTCGATTAACATGATACAGCTACTATCAACCCTACACCACCTGGTATCCCAACTTGAATCCCTAAACTCCGAAATTACCTCTCTCCAAAGCTACAACATAACCTTGCACTCTCTAATCGCCCTCCTCCAAGAAGCCTCCTCCGAAAACCGCCACAATACCCAATCAAAAGACGAACTTTCCCAGATCATGGGTCCAAACACCACAAATAAACTCCGGCCTGCAGCCGAGATCTCAGGCCCAGCAACCTACGCCTCCCAAGCTCTCCGTCGCTTTTGCCCCTCCCTCACTGACTCCACAAACACCAACTTCATCGACCGTCTCGATGCGATGACGGCAGAGGCTAGCTCGAGATGGAGGGGTCAGAATGTCGTCGCTGTGAACGCGACGTTGGAGTCTTTGAGTAAGAGTTTAGGGGAGAAGCAGAGGGAGTTTATGAGGGTTACCGATCAGTTATTTGCTAATTCGAGGGGCAATTCTCTGAGTCTTGGGGAGAGGAGTTTGGATGAGAGGTTAGGGAGGTTGCATAGAGGGATTGAAGAGGTGGCGCCGCTTGTGGCGAGGGCGGATGTGCGATGAGCTTGGATAGGGATTTGGGCATGGCGAAAATTGAACTGGTGACTCGTCTGGAAGGTGGAGTTTACAATAGGTTTGGAAAGGAGGGCAGTCTAATGCAAGGCCCCGAGATAGCTGCGATACGAAAACAAGCTAAGGATCCCCAGAACTGGATCTTAACACCAGAGAATGACCAAAAGCGATCATCATATACAACACCCCTAGCCTCTCCGCTCCAAAACTCTCCAACCGGCAAGCAAAGAGGAGGACAGGGCGGGAAACTAGATTTAAATAATTCATATTATCCGTACATCATATATCTGGAGCTAATCCTGTTCTCCATTCAAAAATTCAAGCCCACTTCCTGCTGCCCACCAAACAACGAACACCAACATTTTAAAAGGACGAACGGACGGACGAAAATCATTAGAGCCAGCTAGCTGTGCGAGAAGCAAAAAAAAAAGATCCTTACTTCCATCCTCTACTCCGTACCCATCTTTTCTCATCGTGTTTCATTGTAAGTTTTCTTTTTGCTTGCAAAATAAAAACGTCCCACTTGTTTCTTTCCTTGTTGGTTTATGGTTCTTGGTTCGTGGTTCATGGCCCCCCACAAATCTACCAATTCCCCCCTCTTTGAAGAAAAGAAACGCGCAAAATGGTATGTTGACCCCCAATCGGCAAGAAGAAATTATGCAGAACGCCGCCCAATGGGTGTAAATAGAAGACAAAGTGTAAGATGTTTTAAACCTGAAGAGAAGAGAAGAAATGGGAGAAAAGATTGGGAGCCCTAGGCCTAGAAGCTAGGTGATTGAAATGTGAATGGATGTTCATTTCTGTGATCGTAAGGGTCGTAAAGAATAAGATGATGGGGATGCTTCAACAGCTGCGTAGGAGCTGATGGAGTCGAATGTTTTGATGGATGGTCGTATGCCGAGATGGCGCACTTGTTGTGTCTCGACGGTCGTGTGTGAGATCGAAGACCGCTCAAACGGTGGAGTTGAGTTCGAAGACTGCCTCGGATGCGAAAGGTGAAAGTGGAAGAGCTCATGAGGAGGAGACCATTGCATCAAGTATTTCTTGAGCCCAGACGTCGAGCCAGACACCAGGCAATGTAGTCGGCGACCCAATCAATGGATGGACGTGACCGAGATAATAAATGGGGTATATTAATGTTGAAAAGGCCATTAGACGGAGATCGGACCAAGGAAAAGGGAAATCCATGTCGCAGGGCTCGATGAACGGTCATCTGATCGAGGTGAGACATGTGGCTTGCGTGTGCGCAGAGTCACAACATGTCGTTACAGCAGGACCACAGGCTAGTACACCGGATCAGCATTGTAGACACCACGGCTGGTTTGGTGAAACATGCTGCCAGGTCCGAACAGACCCTCATCTTTGATCCGTTCCATTTCAAGACGCTGAGACTCGATCTTGATCGGCGGCGGAAGGATAGAATCGTAGATGGCGCGGTTGCAATACTCATAGCCAGAATCCATGTCATGCCTATCATCATCGTTGGAAGACAAAATGTAAGGCTTTCGCGGATTCGGTGGGAAAGCATCCACGACACCGCTCATGGAGCCCGAGGAGCTGCTGGAGATACTGCCGGTATGGATCGGTTCTAGCATATATTGAGTGCCTCGATAGCCACCACTGACGCTGCTATAGCCGTAGCTCTGGCCGATACCACGACTCAGACCGAGCGATCCTGAGCCACCGCCTCCCATGCCTGAGCCACCCATGGGGCCCATGCCTGAGCCGGCAGAGCCACCTCCTCTAGAGGCAGCGGTGTGGGGGCCTTCGTTGGAGTAATGGCTGGGGCTGCGACCACGAACGACGACCTGTGAGCTGGCGCGCTGAGCAATCTTGACCCAGTTGGCGTTCTTGCTGCTGTCGGTCCGGACATCGGCGTACAATTCCACGATCAAATGGTAGTACTGTTGTTGAGCCCGACGCTTTCCATTGTTCGCAGTAGCAGACTTGAACTGGATACGCTCAAAGGTGTGCTGATGTGCCGAAGGTGAACGGTCTTGATTGGCGTAGCCTGTTTGATCTCGCTCAGCAGGTTGGTCTTGGGCATTCTGGAGCGGAAGGTATGGTGAGGGTTGAGGAACGGCACCAGAAGCTGCGCTGTGGCCATAGCTAGCCAAGCCGTGCGAGTAGGAGTGGTCAGCGAGTTGCGCGAATTTACCGCCTGGCGGGGTTGGAGCCAGTTTCATCATCTGAATTGCTGTTTGGGGCCCTTTGTCTCGCTTCGGTGTATGCTGTATCAGCTCAATGGTCTTGCCTGTCGCACCGTCTACAGCGGCTGAGAGAGTCATGGCCATAGCCTGAATCTGTTCTTGTCCTCGGCCTCCGGCTCGGCTCAAGAAAAGAGTTTGGTTTCCAAGGTGAGGCGTCAAGGTGTAGGAGCATTGCACCGAGAAGTAGTTGCGACGGTAACACGTCCAGCATTGGTCACTGGAAAAGAAGAAACCCTTTTCGATGTTGGCCTCGATCGTGGGCTTGACAGCTTGCCCGTTGCAGACTATTTCATGGAAGTCCTCTTGGGCTGCAAATGGAGGGGTGCCATTGGGGTCTCTCGGGTCGGAACCGCTTTGGTAACCCATGCTGGAGGAATTGTATGTTCCGTCGGGGGATAATGACATACTAGCTGTCGAGAGTATTGACCGTGGGGTTTCGGCCATGGGATTATATGGACGATTGAGTCTATTGAAACCAGGGATCGCTGTTGTGTAAGCGTCGCGAATAGAATTCCCCGAAGTCGGTGACACTGGTCCACCCAAGCCCGACGGTCTCGCAGGTGGCATCAAACCCGACGAAGCTGGGTGTGTTCTTCCGGAGCTTTGGTTAGTCCTAGGTTTCAAATGTCTCCACGACAGGACATTGAGAACTTACATTGACGATATACTGTTGCGTATATTTGACAGACCACCGTGGAAGGGCTGCGAGTATGAAAGAGGGCTAAACGGGACTTGTGTAGCTGACGGATATGGGCTGGCAAGGCTGAGCGTCGACTTTGCTGGGGGATATATGGAAGGTGAAAAGGCCAGCGAAGAGGCGTTCGAGCCTGGACTAGTTGAGACAGACCCTGTTCCCGAATCTGAGATGCTAGACCCCGTGTGGAACCTACATATTTCAAGCAGAATTAGCCATGTTCCAATGCGCTGTCCAGGTTGACTCGAGAGCCAACTATGATGCGTATGAATGGCGATGTGTAACACTGCAACCCGGGTTGCACAATTAAGATGCAGATTCCGAGGACAATGAACTACAACGACGCCAGGTTTGTCGTGTGATCAAAGACACAGACCAAACTGCCGGGACCAACAGGTGCAGCCAGCATCCGGGGTTGGTGTTACCCAACGGGAAAGCGACAACAAGACGCAGAGGAGCAGAAGACGACCAATGTATGAGCTGTGATCAACGGCGGAATTGAAATGAAGGCAACCACAGGCCTTTTATCTGGGCCAAATCCCACGTGAAATATATAAGCGAAGAAAAGGAGGACTTACCCGGTGTCATGTGAGGATGTGCGCTGGGAGTGAGAACGAATACCGTTGCCGTTCAAAAATGGCACGCCCAAATCGCTGCTTTCCCGGCGGATCTGCTCTTGAACCCCGCTGTTCGTGTAGGGATTATTGCTTGCATACGATTGGAGATGATCGATGCACTCCGGCTGGGTCGGCAGCGAGTAGTTCTGGGTGAAGAGAGGCGTTTGAAGCGGTGCTGAGACATTGTGTCAGTTCACGATGTTTTTTTGAGATTGTTGTAAGCTGGATACAACATGAAGTGGTACAATAACGAACAGTTTGAGAAAGATCGGGCGGACAATCAAGTTTGCGGGTGGCATTCCCAGAGTTCGACCGTGGTTACACAGAGTACGCCCAGTCGGAAGGAGGGAGGCATGAAACTGAACACCACAGGCTGCGAAAAGGAAAGGGGCGGGTAGCAGGACATGGCGAAGTAATAAATACATGGCGGAAAACACCGCCGCCTTGATTCGAGAACAAAGATTGCCTTCCATGAGCTCTGTAAAATCGAAAGGAATTGAATGCAATGATGGTGTGGAGAAGTACAAAACGCAGCAAGGGTGTGAAAGGCAGTGGCTGACTTACGATAGTTCATATTGGCGGCTGCGTTATGCACGAAAGATGCGCCCGCGTCAAGGGGCGTCTGTGGTGATGGGCTTTCTTCTCTGGAAGAAGATTCCGATTGTTCGCAAGAAGAGGTCGACCAGCTCCTCATATCCTCTCCGATGGATTGCCTATTCTCGCGTTCGCCGACGCTGTCCAGAGGTAAGGCTGTCCTCTGTATTGGGATTTCAATCGAGGTTTCTGGTTCTGTAGCTGGCTGTAGACGCTGCTATTGGTCCAGATGGCGCCAATGGGAGTCGCTTCGGAGTCCAACCTGGTAGCGGATTGCGGCGAGGTCGCCGTTTTGTTTTTGCGTACCAAGCCTTAGGGCCACCCCGGTGAAGGTGGAGAGGAAGGACGTCGGACAATTGAGGGCGGCAGCTAGTTGTCGCGGCTGCGCGTTGGTCGAACGTCGCTCTGCTATTCGCGCCACTCCACACCTGATGGCAGCCTGGGTTGGTACGGTACGGACAGGCTTCCCGTTCGGACGACTTTGCTCGATTCGGTCCACGTGCTGGAGGCTGTCGAGCTCAAAAGCGCACAACGAGCTGCGGTTGCTATTGGTGGGCTCGTATGACGTCCGCTGCTAGCAGTCGTCGGAGGGTTGAGAATTTGGTTCTGCTGGTGGGAAGAGGGACCGAGGGTTTCCAACGTCAACGGTCGCAGACGTGTGGTCGAGCAGAGCAAGTGGCGCGTGGATGGCAGCGCTCGATCAAAGCAAGCGTGGATGGCAGTGCTCGATCAAAGCAAATGTGGATGGCAGTGGAGTGCTCGATCAGAGCAAATGTCCGAGAAATATCAATCCTGCGAGACACCTTGACTTGATCGAGTTTGTTTGCTGGGCCGGTCGAATTGGGCTTGGTGGCTCGACAAGTGGATCTGCGGGATGCAAGGCTTCTTCGATGCAGGCAAATTATGGTGGCGCTCAGTGGCGGCTGCAAGTGGTCGCTTTGCAATTTGGAAGCTGAGGATCGCTTTCAAACGGCCCTCTGGGAGGCGATGAAACCTTTTGGATCAGATCGAGCAGAGCTGACTTGGCGAGGGGAGGGGAGGGGAGATTGGTGGTGGAGAGTGGAGCGAGGGAAGAAATTAACCATGGGATTTGGGACTGTTTGCTGTTGTTGCTGCTGCTGCTGCTGCTGCTGTTGTTGTTCTTGCAGCTGTTTCCGCTGTGGTCTGCGGAGATCTGAGGCTGCGGGATCTGGCAACAAGTGAGATCTGTGTTCACCTGGACTGGCCGAGAGTGAGTGAGTGAGTGACTGGGCGAGGGACTGCGTGTGCTGAGATGCAAAGTCTGGTACGTCTCGGCTGAGCGAGGCTCTCCAGCGAGAGCAGCGAACAAAGGAAGATGGAGGGAGTTGTGGATGGATCTCAGATTGGTCGATGGCGGACGGGCCGAAAGAAGGCTGAAATGTAGAGTGAAGTGAGGCTAGGTGGGATCGTGGAGGCCGAAGCTGAATCAAGGTAGGTACTATGTAGTAGCTTCAGTTGGTCTTGGTCTTGGCCCAGGATGGCCAGAAACGCTCGCTCGGGTTGCCGCGTTGACGATGCCAGTCTTCGAGGGAGTCTCCAGCGCCGAAAAGCGATTGTATCTGACGCCTCAGACCATTTTCATTCTCTAGCACCACGGTAGCAGGCGATATTTCCCAATACGGCCAACTATCTAACATCTCAGGATGCCAGGGAGCGTGCTAGATGCTAGGTACTGGCACTGGCACTGGCACTGGCATTGGCACTGGCACTGGCACTGGCACTGGTACTGGCACTGGCACTGGCACGGCTTTCCTGACCAGTGACCACACATGTACAGACAGGGCCCAAAAGCTCCTTACTCCGAGATTCCACGTCCACGTCCACTCTCCTAGGCACTTCTCTCACCCTTTACCATGCATTCCCTCCAGGACATCGACTGGACGAACTTCACTCGGACCATGGATAAGCAACTTGTTCGGACAGCCACCCTCCGACAGCCTGGTAAATGCATTGTTTCATACCCCAACCAAGAATAAACCTGCAGCAAAGCGAATGATCAAACTTCCCATCCATCCATCCATCCATCCATCCAACCTAGCCGTGGTCTTGCGGACCAGCTCGAAGGCATTGGTAAAGCTCCTTCGAAGAGTGCCAGTGGGCCAAGCCGGCGCTGCCTGCACCTGCATCTGAGCCAATTGAACACTGCGGCGGCCCGCATCAGGTGCGGTGCATGGAACTCGCAATAGGGTCGTTTTGCTGCAAACAAAGGACTCTTGGACCAGGCCTTTCCGCATTCTGAAGTATAGTCCCGCGATCCAGGTTCAAGAGGCTATAACGGACTTGCATCTGCTGGCTTGCAAAACGTGGATCCATATTCAATCTTCTTCTCCTTGAACGAAGAGACCGCGGCTGGGAACTGCAACCATCGACTCGCACCTTTCTGCATTCTGGTAGAGTGGTTTGGGGACAACGGAGACGGGCCAGTATGGTGCGTCGCCATCTGATCACAGACCCGCGCAGCCGGGACAGACGCAGGCCAGGTCGACAAGTAGTGAGTGGACTGGTGACCACTCCACCATGGAAGCTGGATCCCTTTTGCTCCCCATGGTGACTCGATCAGCCACTTTCCAACGTCAAGGCAGTAAGAAGCGGGCAGTGCCTGCTGGTTCCCGTGGTGGTTAATCGAATATGAATTTGATAAGGCATAAGTAACGCATCGGGCTCCTTTGGCTCCACGATCGACTGCCCGGAAGCGCAAACGAATGATATATCAGAAGGCTGGCAGGGCTATGATACCTATGATTATCATACATACAGGGCAGGGGGAGCAAAGTGACGTGCAGATGCGATGCGATACGCCGGGTGTCGGTTGGAACAATTGGAGGTGCCTTTGTGCCTTGAGGACGTGACTACTGAGGGAGGGAGGTGGTGACAGATTGCAAAATCCAGTCGACGCCCGATCGCCCCCCGGCCCCGGCGAATGCTGCTGCTTATGCAATCATTTCCTGCCTTAGGCACCTATAGTTTGGTCCACCCTTAGGCCACGAGGCCACATCGGAGGCTGCAGACGGGCATCCGTACAAGGAATTCGGCAGCCACGCATTTTGCAGCACGACACCCAACAAACACCTACAGTCCCTGATCCCTGCATCCGTCGCGTCGACGTCCATCCTCAAGTATCAGCCCCAGCCCATGCCAGCCTCGATGTGGATGCCATCGACTCTATGTATTGGACTCGCTCGTTTGCTCCGTCTCGCATTGCCTCTACGCGCCCGCTGTTTGCTCCCTCACCGCCTCTGACATGATGACCATGCCTCATGCCTCATCCAATGCCTCCTCTGGCTGTATCCTCAGCAGTAGGTCTGCATCTATCCATTCACATCGCGGACAACTGTTGAGCTGCACGCCCTGCTCAATAAACTCGCCTTTCTGCCGTCATCCACCCTCCTCTTCCCAGCACGGCAAGCCCATACTCGTCTTCGCAGCGGGCTTCCCCCGGCCCTCATGTTTCAACGGGGGCCTGCCACGATTCTGGTCAGCAGATGAGCAAGATTCCATCTTGCTGCGCCCTTTCAAGCCATTGTTGAACACTTGTGCCCTGTCTCGATCGCATTTGGCGCAGATCTGAACAAAGACGCCCCTGGGACGGACGGTCCTGGTCAATATCTTCGGATCGACTTGCATCACTCGACATGATCAACTCCAGGCCAAGTCGATAGGCCATGCGCGTGGCTGCGTGTCAGATAATCCCTGAATAATCTCGGAGGATGTTTCGAAACGCTCTGTGGTCATAGCCGCGCTGCAGCTATCCGTTGACGAGCTCAAAAATCGTCGTCTTTTGGTCCATCTCTCTTGATTTTGCTCCGTCCGAATGGGAACCAAGCGGGTCTTTGTCGTAATAGAGACATTGATATTGCCTTGCTAATGTCCAGTTCCGATCATGGTTCTTGCATGCACGACAAGCAATACGCGATGGTCAAAGTCGGGCACATTTGGTGGGCCGCATCAGCATTCATTGTCACACGACGCTTTACCAAGAGGCGACGAACCCCGTCCTCGAGGAACTAGTGGAAACTTGCAGGACGCTATACCAGTACAGCGGGAGCGGGCCGGCATCATTTCTTTTTCTCCAAACTTTATCCTTTCTACGCATCACCAACTGCCTCTTCTTCAGCGAAAATACTGAGCGGCCTGACTGGATGAATTGTCAGAACTTGACTCGACTGTCGGTTCTCTACCCTACTCGGGCGTCTTTCAGCAGTTCCATCATCAGGCCTCAGTAAACACAAATTTGCAAAGGTCATGCTAGTCCGTATGCTGGTATCCGGTAACAGACATTGCCACAGCGACGCATTGCCACACCTATCACGTGGTGAATCGCAGCGCCAGATTGCCCAAAATGGTGTCTGAACAGATGGCACGGCATGGTGCCTCACAGCCTCTTCTGCAAGCACCCAGATAGTCCAAATTTCTGCATGACCAGAAAATTGTCATTTCCTCAACGCCATTCCCTATAACAACTCTGATATTACCTGCAAGGTGTAGCATGCGTTTTCACTAAGGAGCTCTACATCAACCAAAAGACGGTAGCTGAAATCTGGTCACGGGATCTGTGAGACAGACGGGTTATTCCGGGGCGACTCTCCGACAAACTAGAGGTCCGTGCGGCAGTATTACACGGGAGTCTATCCTCCTCCCACCCAAAGAATTCATCTTCAGCCTCATGAGCAACGGACTCTCCGCTGCCTGTGGCTTTGCCTGACCGTCCCTCGAAAACACGTTACTCAGAACATGCTCCGTCCGGTAAGCTAAGGTTGACAAACCCCACAATCGTTGTCTGCCCTATGAAACTTCGGACACCCTCCGGCGCTTGTAACTCCATGAGACCACTAAATTGACGTCCTGGATCGCAATATGATGTGCATGAATTGAGGTCCATCAGATCATCCTATCTTCTCTGCTTTCCCACGGCTACGGCGAAACTCTTTAGCAGCCAATCAGATCATATATGCTGCAACTACCCGACTCACACTATGAAGGAAGCAGTCCATGTACCGAAGGTTGAAGGCTGGAAAGCTTTACGCAACGCGGAAGCAACTGGGGGCGAAACCGGCCCACAGCAGCTACAGGTATTGCACAGCATGACGCGAACGGTATCACGAACCATCTTCGCCCTGCCCTAGCAACAACAAAACAGCCGCCATGATGACCTGGCGACCAAGGGCAGGTATCGGGGCAAACTATCATAAGGAGACTAGACGCGACCCGAATAATTTCAATTCATCACCTGCGAACCCAGCCCGCTTCAGAAAGTAATATCAAGTTCCGAGTATACCCCCTTTCGAAGGAAACCCGGAGAGGCGGTTTAGGCCTCCTCATCTCGCACCGGTCTATCGTGACGCCTGGCTCGACGACGATGGCCGACGGATCCTTGTGACAAATCGCTGACACTCGAGATTAGAACCGTTGAGATCGGGGCGAGGAAATCAGACACTTGTGAACTTTGGTGTACGTCCGATCGGATGGCCTGGCAATCTCGTGTTTCGCAATTTGGGGTGCCGTCCGTCAAGAGATTCCCCCTTTCCTGAATATTCCGTGGCAGTTAACAATCCCTCAGATTCGCATCTAGCGAAGTTTGGTAGACGGGATGTCAAATCCTAGTCTCCCTCTGTTTGAACCTGGGAAAGAATTTTCTCGCTGATAGTATCCGAAGACCGGGCATTGAAACAATAGTCTCAGGAGAATCGAAACCAATCAAAGTCATTCGATCTTCGAGCTGATGTGATGAAGTGTTTTGGTCTGGCATTTTAGACAAAGAAGCCAACACGTCAGCCCCTTACTCCCGTCAGTGGCTGGCTACGGGATGTTCTCGAGGTGCGTCTTTCTATCCGCAGCTTTTTGAAGGAACTTCCCACCTTGCAGTCGCATTTCAAATGCCCATATTGGTTTCAGACATTTTTGCGTGGGGCTCTTTCAGGGTGTCCACAACTCACCATCGTGAATGTAGCGTTCGCCGCCTGCTCCTTTGTCCTCTCAGCTTCGTTCTTGACCTATCCTTTCTTTCATTCTTTTTTCCTTTCTCCCTACGTAAATGCAACTCCTCAGACAGTTGTTTCATTACTCCTTCTTCCTACTTCCCGCTCTCCCAGTTTATACACCCGGTTTCCATACCGATCTCCTTGCATGGGCGAAATACTCAGTGCCGCAGGAAGGATGGGCGGCGAGACAGTCTCACCTCAGTCACCGAGATCGTCAAAGAGACTCATCTCATGGCAATAAATCTCACACATACTGCATAAGCTGTGCTGCAGGTTGCAGGCGTAGAACGCAGGGACGGTATCAATCATGTCGCCATCTGCATCTCAACCCTCCCTCTTCACCGTGGAGAAGCATTCGAAGGGTTCGCAATCGTAAGAAGGAGACAAATGATACAACACAATCTTCGTGTGAGAAATGTAAGGCGTGAAGTGCGACACGGCGTTATTACCCGAGATCGATTAAGACCCCTCAATATGAGGACGCATAATACGAGGTTGACGTGGATGAGGAATTGTTTTGAGTAGTAGACTCTCTGTACACGATCTCGCCCTGCTTCTTGCCAACTTGCCGTCAAACTACTGAATTGCTGCTCAGGGCGGCACTATTTTAGGTTTGTAGGAACGGCCTTAGCCATGAGGCATCCCAAATTTACTACGTAATTCACCGCATTCTTTTGGTCCCATCACAGATTATCCTCGACCGCCAAAACCGCACAAATGTGTCAGCGAGATGATATTTCACTCTATCCCAGCCTTTCAACATCAGTACTCGTGGCAGAAATTTTTACCACTTCTGTCTATACTGAATGAACCATTGGCAAAGAATAAAATCATGTACATTTACTTCCCAAATCCCGCTTTACTGAAGCTAGGATAAAAGCAATGTATAAACAACGTTTTATTTTCTCAAGTTTCCCAGGCCTTGTGGAAAGAGTATACCAGAGTATGAAGCATCAAGACATCAATGATATTTGGATACCAGATTCATTAATTCTTCTTTATCTCTGGGCAGAACCGCATTGATCCAAATCTCCCATCATACTACGATCGAATTTTACTAGCGTACGGTCGAGTTCTACCCACATGAATTCGATCTGATTAGTAGAAAAAAAAGGCAATATTGCTATTTCATGACATGAGTAAGACACAAATCTGCGAATGATCCTCCTACTACTCCCACTTCCTTGGAATGGTGGGAATTATACCTCTAGTGATCTTAATCAATCCTAGCTTCCGAATCTCCCAGTCAATCTTTTCTTCCAAAAATGGAATAGAAAATTATCATCGCTGAGAACTTAGTAGTCGTAATCTCGAGCTGAAGTCTTCTAATCGGATTTGAGCGTTCAGCTTGAGTCACTCTTTCTCCGACTAAATCTTACTTTGCTATAGGTTATCTTGATAGGGAATTGGAGAGTGAAGTGGAAAGAATTAAGTGGTATCACGCCTGGCTAGTCGCAAATTGCTATGATACTCCGTCTTCGAGAAGTAGATGTGCCTGCAAATGTCTCAGCTTGACATGCCAACCCAGCATGCTTCTGCCTCCCTATGCCTATGGTGCTATGTGAATTTCATTCGACTCCTGTCTCGATGCCAGACCTGATTCCAAGTATTCCGAGCAGGGATATCCGCATGATGCCATGCTCCAGTCTAAAAGTCCTTCCTTTTCAAACAAAGATTCTATATCTGTTTGGCGATCCACTCCCACCACCCGTCGACGCCTGGTCCCTCATCTCCTACCACGTTACCTCCTTTACACACGACTTCCAAATTCCACTCCCTCATTTGATCGAAAACGAATTTGCCCTCACTCGTGCCCCCAAGCACATCCTTCTCCTCATCCGGTTCCTCCTCTTCAGTGCTTCCCAAGCCCTCTCCTTTACCTACGGTTCCCACACTCAACAGCCCCTTCGCCCTCGTGTTCCTGATCTTCGTAATCTCATTCTCCAGCGTAGCCTTGACAACATTCTCCGGCAAACTCGTGAAGAGATCCAACTTATTCGCCGCAATAAGAAACGGCGTGTCGTCCCTCATCTTCGCAGAACTCGCATTCGCAAACCGTCTTTGCAAAATCAAAAGCGTATCATGCAGATGCTCCGCCGTTTCCGATAAGGACTTGTTCGGCTCGCCATCTGTAGTGCTAGAGCTGAGGGCCGTAGAGTCTACGACGAAGATGATGCCTTTAGGTGAGGATTCGAGGAGAGTGGTTGCATGGTGGCGGAGTTTTGCGTGGCCCGGGGTGTCTTTTAAAAGGATGGGAATGGGAGCGAGGGAGGCGTCATCATGAGAGGAGCGGTATTTTGCGCTTGCCGGGCGGATGTGGGAGGGGAGGACGGCAAGGATGGAGAGGGGATCTATTGAGGTGTGGGTTTGGGCTGGAGTGCCGCGTTCGAGCTGCGAGTGTATCAGCGATTGATTGGTTGGAGATATGAGGTTGTAGTGTAGTACCTTTGTGACCAAACTCGTCTTCCCTGATCCACTTGGTCCTAATACCAGAAATGTTGGTGTACTCGTTGAAGCTCTCGATCGGTATATGTAGAGATGTACTAGGATTGGAAGAGCGAAGGCGAGGATTATGGTGACGAAGATTGTGGATTTGTTTGCAGCAAAGGCAGCAGTCGCCCAGCTGTCTTCGTCGTACCAGGCCATTGAATATTTGTTTGGCGTATAAGATCCACGTATCCGACGTTGTAGATGGTTTGCGATTGAGTTGTGGCTAGTATACTAACGGGCATCCGTACCCATATGCAAGGATCATCGGCGAGTCATTACCTCCCCTCCCAATTCTGACTTCAACCCATCCCCATTTCCGTCTCCATTGTCCAGATCATGGAGAAAAGGAGGACAATGGCGTTGTTAGAGGACGCAGAGGCGCTTTCACTAGAGGGTGTCCCCGGAAGGATAGGGTGTCTTTATGCGCCGCATCCACTTGTCAAAGACAGACAACCAGGTAACATCACGCGTGCTTCATATCTACTTTCCATTGCTCAGAACCATGATAGGACTCCTCCAAGTTGGGTTGGGAACTTCTCGCTTCGAAGGGCAGGATAGACCATCGCCAGGTCCCTCCGCTGTTGCGCCTTGAACAATAATAGACTTCACACGAATATCCAACGGCTTTCTGAAATCCGTCGATGGAAAGTATGGACGCTGAAGCTCACAGTATGCGTGGGTACTCATACTCCTCGAGGAGAACATGGAGCGATACTGCCTACAACTTGAGATCGAGATGATGAAGCTCTAGCGAAGCCATCTTCCAAAGTCCTCAATCTCGAGTTAACGGAGTTGACTCCTAAAGAACGTATCATGGTCCTGGGAGGCGCGAGACACTGAATCAATGGAGCCGCTGTGACATCTTGATAGCACGCGCCCACTTGCTTTTTCTCTGGCCAGATCTCACCAGATGCGCACGACCGATCGCCGAAATCGTTTTACCCCGACCCCCACAGTGGTTCGTCTTCAGATGTGGCGTTTGCTCTAGCGAATGAGAGCAGATGAGATGATCTCCATCACCTTGCCCCATTCATTTGGACGACGATCTGAATGACCGCATTTCTCTATTTGTGAGAAAGGATAGGACTCTGTGATCTCTGCCGTGGCTGAGATAACCATAAAGCATCCTGCTGGAAGTCATTTGATCTTTCGAAATTCGACAGAGCGATCGTTAAGAGGACCAGGTGGCACGTCTCGTTGAAAATCGATCAAGTCCTTGAGAACGTTCGGTATTACTATCTATATCCCTGATGGTAACTTAGCTTTCCGCCTTTGACGTTAAGGAGGTAGGTGTCCTTATCTATTAGTACTTATATAATCCCCCCGTAGACTATTTCAACATCAGCCATGAAAACCATCGATCAAAAACTGATGATATACGTCGAACTCACACATCGAAGCACCAAAATGCAGATGGCTTTATCTCTCTCACAGTCGAGACCTCGGACATCGAATCGGAAGAAGAAGAGCTAGGAACGGCTGTCGTGGCACACTATCAAAAGCCCCGAAAGGTGGAATCTGAGGAACCTAACAATGAACATATGGGCATCTTTGGGCGCTCTGTGGATAATAATGAGAAACCAGTATTATCACTTATCCAGGAACCTATCCGGGTGGTCGAAACATCCAGCCCTTACTGCTCCTTATGGCCTGTGGAGCAGCCGATCAACTATCGAAGAGTCGTATGACACGAGCTCTGTCTACTTCTATGCAAAGGAGTTTCCAGATGTTGAAACAAATTCGAGCGAAGCCGTCAGATGTGACAGCCAACTTTATGCACCTGCAAACTGGCAAACCGCAGATGTAAAAGCCGAGCATGCCGCCACCACCACCCTCAAAAAATAAGAGACGTATGGCAGGCCTGTTGCAGTGTCCTGTTTGTTACGTCGAGGACCATCTCAGAGTCTTCTCATCATAAGAACAAGGAGCAGACTCGGATGTCGAAGGTGCCAAAATTGCAGCTTCAATTGTATCGGAGATGCCATACAATGGCCCAAGGGAAAGAGCCCCTTGGAAGCTTCGACGTCTAGTCGAACATGACAGAGTACGGCCTAGGCAGCAAAAATATTGGCCCACCATAACGGAAAAGAAGGGACACTTGCGGAGGAAGTTGTCAAAACTCGCTTCATAAGTATAGGTACTCCTCCAGGTTTGGGACTTGCGATAGCTTCAAAACTACTCGGCATTTGTTGTATTCGCGTATTCGATGGTCAGTAAAGCTCAACCGTTGTTCGTAGATGGCAGTAGGAGTGGGAGAGCTTGCATCAGAGCAGACACAACAGGCCGTGCGTATAGACACTGTGGGTCTTCTCCAGCTACCTGCGCAGTATGGTGGAGGCGTCGTAATGGTCCTGGGGTAACAAGTTGCGGAGACGTGTAGATGGTGTCAGCCGGTACAGCGCGGCAAGTCTATCAGTAGGTCAGTCAGATCAGTAGGTCAGTCAGTCCTTCGCAGTAAGATCATACAAGGAACTTTGTCACTGCTCAGGTATTCGCTCTTGGTGAGCCGATTCTGCCAAGCGAGGCTGTTCAACGGCCAGTTGTGGGACCCTGAAAGCATAATATTCTCTGCCCCTCCACTTCTCGCTTTACTTTACATTCAACATCCCCACTCAACATCACCCGTCAAAGCGAACACAATCCAAAGCGACAAGCGCTGGCAGAGGGTATAAAAAGCTCCTCGTCGCAAGCCCTCGAAAGGAATTCTCATCCTCCACACCGGCTACCGATATAGCTACACTTACGAAATACTCCCACAACCCACCCACCATATTACTCCTCCACTCACCACACAATCAAAGCACCCACGAAAGCCCAAAGAGCGCGACCGCGCGAGACGAGATGTTCCCCACGGGGAATTGTAAATTCTTCCACCTGCCTGGTGCCAGTCAATGCCAGGATCGCGCATTGTGCCACTACACTCGCGGTTCTTCCATCAATTCTTCACGGCAATGGGTGCATAATCCATTACCAGACAAATGCGTTCGAGCTCTCCGGGGCGCGGTCGTGTCTTTCGATTACGGCGCCGAGGTTTGCAAAGTCTCTCCGCTTGATGGCTGGTCTGCGTTCCGCATCGATGGATTCCCCGAAGCATTTACTTGCTCAGATGTTCTCCAATTTTTGGATTCGCTTGGCAACGACTTGAAGCAAGTGAATGGGGCCTGGATCATCACGATGCTTGCTCCAAACTCACTTGGAAAGATGAGAAGTGCGCGGGTGACGGTGGAGAACTGCGATTACGCCAATCAGGTTTGCAATGACCTCGACACCCAGAACCTTTATTGCCACAAATTCAACGCCATAACAGAGTTTATGCCAACGACAGCTCTCGCACAGACTTTGAATGATCCATCACCCATATATAAACACGCATGCCGCGTTTTTGAAGTCGGTGAGTGTGTGGTCTGTTGTGATGAAGCCGTCATTGTTATGCGCACCGCCTGTGGGACACTCTTCTGTCGGAGCTGCTGGGTGCAGATGTGTAAGGAGGAGTCGAAAGAGAAGGGATTCATAGCCTGTTATGGCGATGACTGCACCACAAAGTTCTCTCTTCAAGACCTCCAGACTATGAACTGGCTTGGCCCGACCGGCTTCGAATCCATCCTTGAAAACTCACTCGGAGTCTACCTACGACAGAACCCCAAAGCTTTCATCGAGTGCCCAGGGGCAAAGTGCGCGCAAATCTACGACCGAGAGGCCCATGGAGCAATCAACTGTCGTCGCCAAAACACGTGCGAAACTCCTACATTTTGCACTACATGCGAAGATCCTCACCCTGGTGTCATGTGCGAAGAGTATGCGAGCGATGCAGATGGTTCGAAAGCAGGGTTGGAGGCGTACATGAAGGAGACTAATACCAAGAGATGTCGCCACTGCTGGGAGGCAGTTCAACTCAGAGAAGCCTGCAATCACATCTCTTGTCGATGTGGTAAGCACTGGTGCTTCCGATGCCGTGCGTTGTTCGAGACTGCACCCGAGTGCTATTCACATATGGAAACTGTACACGGTACTACATATGGAGAGGTCGACGTCCCACCAGGAGAGCGGCGGCCTGTACCGCCTGCGTTCATAGAGTTGGGGTGGAATCTTGGTCCTGTATTACACATGGATCCTGCGGGATGGTTGAATGCACGAGGCGGATTGCCAGAGGCAGATCCTCAAGTTCAGCCTGCTCAAGTTCTTGCGAGAGGTCAGCTTCCGCCCCTCGAACAGCCATGGGTGCGGCAGCAAGGAGATGCTCCTCTCATGTGGGCTGGGGTTGGGGCGGAACGTGGAATTCCACCTGCTCTGGAACTCGATCGTCCCCCGGCGCAGCCACGGCTAGCTCCTCGTCCTGCCCAAGAGCCACGGCAGCAGCCAGAGCTTGTGGAGGTGGCAAGGCGTAGAGAGCAGGCGAGGCTTACAGCAGCACGGGCTGAAATGCAAGGACATGCCGCCCAAGCTCATGCCGCAGTCATCCGACTACAAGTTGATCGAGAAGATGCGTTCACCAGGCTGGAGATACGAACAGCATGGACGCTACGAGTAGAAGCCGATGATCGTGCACATCGAATGCAGCGTGCTGCTACGTTGCAGGAGGCGGAAGCGATCTTGGAGGGTTATCGCCGGCAGCGAGCCGCAATACGCAGGGCTGTAGATAGAGATCGCCAACGGCTGAATGCAGTACAGGCCAATAGACCAGCCCATCGGCAACGCGAGGGAGCGGATGGACGGGCGGACTAACTGCCAACACTCGCAGATATCCGACGTCGAGTGGAGGCAGTTCAAGAGCAAGCTTTGTTGATACAAGCACGATCTCAGTTGAACTTGCAGGCTCACAATCAGCCACCCAGACTGAACGGCCAACCTCGACCCGCTGCACCTAGGCTACCACTCCAGCATATCGACCAAATCATACCTGCGCAGAATGAAGACCACTTGCTGCTGATAGAGCTTACTGACCAAGTTGAACAAGCGCATGCAGCATTGGAGCGACAACTTGCTCATCGACCGAATGCAGGATTGAATGATCAACAGCGTCTTATGCTGGCACGGTTGAGAGAGCAGATAGACAAGGCTTGCGAATAGAGTGGGCGTTTCTCTGACTGATAGAAGTTGATTACATTGCTGCAAATTCGGTTCTCCCTGACTAGTACATTATGCAAAGATAAAAACGTTGCAGTACATGTCCCGAACAGCAGTTTCTCACAAATAAAAGGTGAGACGAGTCAATTCTAACGTGTCCTCCGACCATCGTCCAGGTGCATCGACAGGAAGCAATATCGATTACACTAGCACACTCTCAAAATACATGGGAAGGCGGTAAGATCCTGAATGAAGCCTTGAGATTATGGGACTCTTGAAGTTCTAATATGATTCTCGCATTTTCGTGGTTCTTGTGGATTGGCGTGGAGGTCGACCTCGACGAATCATAGATGCATGACTAATGACCTTCAATTTGCCAGCGATGCACTTACTCGAACGATCAACCGGCTGCCAATCTAAGAATCGCTTGTCCGAGATTAGCGAATATCTGTTCCTGAAATCTACATGAAATCGCGGGGTTTGAGGCTCACAAACCACCGATCGATATAATCCACAACGTATAATAATAAATACTAATAATAATCTCCTCCCGCGTTCATTTCCGCATCTTCGCTCGCTGACATTTGTTCCTGCAATCTTTCTGTTGCGTTCTCTCATTAACAATGTACATCTCTACCTTCCTCAGCCTCGCCAGCGCCATCAGCCTAGCCACAGCCCAATCCCCCAGCACCAACGCCGGCGGCCTCTTAATGGTACTCTCCAAACCAACCCACCCCGAGCTCACCGACGCAGTCTTCAATCAATGGTACTCAGGCCAGCACCTAAACGACATGCTCCGCAGCAACATAACCGACCTGATCCTCCGCTACAAAAACACCAATCCCACCGCAAAATACCCTTACCTAGCACTCTACCGCCTGCCCGACGTGACCAAAGCCAGTGAGTTGGGACAAGTACCGTCGACGAGCGAGTTGTTGCCGGGGAAGGTAAAGGGGACGAAGGGAGGTGCTTATACGGATGTTATGGATATGGATACGAGGGTTTTTGCGAGGACGCAGACGTTTGAGGGACAGGTTGAGATGAAGGGGAGGGGGAAGGTTTTGGTCACGGCAGCTATGGGGGTTGTGAACGGGGCGGAAGGGGAATTGGATGATTGGTATCGGAGGCAGCATTTGGATATGTTGTCGTACGTGTCTCTCCTCCCCCTCCCCCTTTATCGACAATTTCGGAACTTGGCTAATTTCACATGTGACAGAATGATCAAAGGCTACCATCGCTCAACTCGCTATGCCAGACTCGACGGCTCTAATCCAAAGTTTTTGGCCATGCATGAACTTGATTCCGTCACTATGGGCTCGGAGATGAAATTGGTGCTTGGGACTGAGTGGGCGAAGAAGGTGTTGAGTAAGGTTACGACGAGCCAGAGTGATGTTTGGGAGTATATCATCGAGCTTGGGAAGGAGGGGCTAAGTGACGCACAAATGAAGTTCTAAATTATGGAGATCCAACACAGTGAACGGGCTGTACCATGTCCTATGCTTGTCGATAATATCGGCTTGCAGACATCCTCCATTCAGTCATTTGGAGTAGAGCTGAGCCTCTATGATACTACTTCTCGGTGATGGTCGCAGTATCGCACAATTCAGGGCCTTTCCAGACCGACTGCAATGCAATTGGAGTCCCAAAGAGGAAGTGCACGACACGTGACTATTCTTTCGCTCTACCGTGGCTGAAGATCAAGATTCTAGCTTCTTCCTGTACAGCTCTCCGTCGCATGCGCGTAAGCGTGCCGCAGCCTGCTCTGGGGTAATGTCTCGTTGTGGCTCTGCCATCATCTCATACCTATATACAATTAGTTTCAACACATGACCAGAGACGGCGAATGTGCTTACCCAACCAGGAATTTCCGGACCGTGGCACTTCGAAGCAGAGGAGGATAGAAGTGCATATGAAAGTGGCTCGCTTCGATCTCTTCATCTGTGCCTTCCAAAGGCGCTTGATGGATTCCCATGCCTAGTGATGTTAGTATCAATTCATCATCCCAACAGTACAACATGGACTCACTATAAGGGAATGAAGTTTCGAAAAGATTGTCGTATCTTCTTGTCACTTCAGCAATAGCCTCAGCCATACTCGACCTCTCATCATCATTGAAATCCACCAAAGCTCTCTTGTGTACTTTGCTGACAATCATGACTTCAAACGGCCATGTCGCCCACCAGGGACACAAAGCGAGGAAGTCCTTGTTCTCGAAGACAACACGCTCTTGCTTAACAGCTTCGAGAGTAGCGTATTCTTCGAGCAGATGTACCCCACCTTGCTCGCGCCTGTACTTTTTCAATTGTTCCAATTCGAGAGCAGGTTCTTCGGGCAATCCTGTCGTTGTCCAAATCTGACCGTGAGGATGCGGGTTTGAGCAGCCCATGGCAGCACCTTTATTCTCGAAGATCTGCATGTAGCGATACTGCTCTTTCGCGTGCGTGATACTAACGTGATGGTTTTCTGGAGTCAACGTCGTTGCCTCTGCGACCTTGGCGAGGGAAGATTTTGGCGATAGCAGCGCAGTATATAATTGCGTCCACGTCTTGATGATGGGCAAAATCTGAGCTGGCGACAAGTCCGCCAGAGTCAGATTGTGCGACGGGTTGAAGCAGATTACAAAGCATTTCCCGGTTACTGGCTCTGCTCGGAGTAATCGATTTGCCAGTGCTATTCGGGGTGTTAGAAGCCATTTCCAATCTCTTTTATAATCAATACTCACTGCCATCTTGATCTGGCGAGTTGAACGCGGCTTGCTCTTCTTTCACCGCGCTGTAGTCATTGACGAAGACAAAGGTGCTGTCATACTGCGGGTTCTTGTCACCCTGAGCTCGTTCATTTCCTGGGCAGAGATAGCACTATTCTATTCAGCATGTTTTCCAAGCTCTTTTATCATGTCGACTATCATACCGATGGGTCATGGTTCGGCAATTCTGTCTTAGACGGCGACTCTTGCTGTCCTCTAGGAATTATCATATCAGCATGTCCACAGCGAGCTCTCTCAGTAAATCTTACTGCCACGGTCTCTTCGTTCTATGAGGAGAAACCAGGACCCAGCTTCCGCGCAGGATGTTGAATCGCCGGTGAGATATGTCGTCCAGGATTTCTTCCGGCATTGTGTATAGCGGGTGAGAATACCAAAGGATCTTCTGCGAGAGTTTTCCCGTCTCGGAAGACGTTTCCTCAAGTGTAGGGTTACTCGTAGGGATTTATTGTTGATTCTGGAATCTGGATGGCGATCATTTTGGTGGGAGCAAGCCCAAGCCCAAGCCCCTTCCGCTTTTAGGTTCAGGGGTCTTTCAAATGCCGCTAGCGTGACGTGCACCGGCTGTGCTTCACTGGCAAGGAATTGAACACCAAAAGGTGGCCTATCGTCAACTTTTTATACAACCAGCTTTCATTCTCTCAAACAACCCAACTCCCTCACCCAATTGCACAATGTCGCGAACACCACCTCCAGGCTATGATACCTCTTCACACAGAATAGAACCAGATCTCATCGATCCAGACGATGGTAAGCGAATTGCACCTCCAGGCATCCACACAGTGTAGCTCACACATCTGTACAGCCGACCTCGATGACCTCGACGACCCTCTCACCTCAGATAGAGCACCCCTGACTGGTTCCATTGGCCAAGGCGCAAGCTCCTCCTCTCGCTCGCAGAATAATACGCAATCCTACCTTTCCTCCGCAATCCCTGGTGAAGACCGTCGCGCACCCACAAACACCATCGACGAAACAGTATGGGAAACTTTATCAAGAGATTTGAAAGCTGTATGGGAAAAAATGAGACAAGTCTTGTGGCCTAAATATCTCCTCGGTGGCATGTTGCTACGTGGCGGAGGGGGAATCGCTGGAGATGCGGAGAGAGGCGAGCATTCCGGTGGCATCAATGTTGATGCTGTCCGGCAAGTGCTTGGAAGATGGCCTGGTGCAGATGATGTCTTGCAAGGAAGCATGAGTGAGGGTTTAAGAGATTGGGACCTCTGGGGACCACTATTGTTCAGTTTATTGCTCAGCTTCTTGCTGAGTAGGGGAGCCATGGAGGACCAAAAGAGTGCGGTGTTTTCGGGCGTATTTGCTATGGTATGGGTTGGGAGTGCAGTTGTCACTTTGCAGATCAAATTACTTGGTGGGAGCATGTAGGTTGGCCAACTCGTGGTGCCTGGTTGTTGCTAACGTCAGAACAGCTCCTTCTTCCAGTCGATTGGAATCATAGGTTATACACTCTTCCCACTCGTCATTGCTGGACTCCTTTCCTCCTTGGGCCTCTTCATGATCGCACGAATTCCCATATACATTGTTCTGGTGGCATGGTCTCTTGCTGCCGGGGTCAGCATTCTAGGCGGATCAGGTGTGGTACGAAATCGCGTTGGCATTGCGGTTTATCCACTGTTTGTATTCTATGTGGGACTGGGCGCATTGTGCTTCATCACTTGATTATAAATTTGAGAGTATGGAAAGCTCGGCGTTTTTGCGAGTGATATAGGGCTGTCACAACAGCAGGATGCCTTTGTACAATCAGCGATCAGATCTACCGACTATCTGTCGGACGGTCATGTGGATCGATGCCATAGTCGATTCTGATCTTACCTTCACCCAGGATTCAACCGCTTGATGTAAGTCCAGCTGGACTGCAAGACTAGTCATCATGATCGTTGCGTTGCATCTGTGAGATGGAAGCCTTGCTTCAAGAGATAGATCTCAGGGAATAGCTCCATTGTAGGGTATATTGCTCCAGGCTTCGGCTGTCATCATCTTCCCATCATTCACAATGTAACTGGCTCCCAAATATCCCATCCATCCTCTACCCTACGTAAAACCCCCATTGGGTCCACATCCACACCAGACTCCCCGTACTCACCACCAACGGCCCCGCCAACCCAGCACCTAGTCTCGCCGTCCCGAAAACTAACCACTCACTCACAAAATGCCCAAACGCGACTGCATACGTCGCGAAAGCCAACTGATAGATTTGTGGATTGGAAGCGTAATACGCGGCATATAAGCGAACGATTGAGGTAATGAAAGTCCATGTGCCGAACGTGCGGGCGGAGAGGGGGGTTACAGGACTATTGATACCGGAGGGAGTGGCGTTCGGTGTGCGAGGGGTGTTTGCAGGGCCTAGGTAGACCTTTTGGGTTGCGCGGAGAGTTGTGTAGGCTTGGATGCTGTTTGCGACGGAGACGAGGGAGACCTGGGATATTAGTGTGAGATGGTGAATGGGATAGGGAGACGCACGAAGAGTAGCCATTTGGGTAGTAGGCCTTCACCTTGGGGGAGGTAGGATGTTAGAAAGTCCATGTTGTATTTTGTTTATAGTCGGTGTTTTGTTTGCACATGCGACTGAGGTTCGAGAGTGGATCTAGTTATGTGCGTCTTCAAGGGTTAGCTGCTCCGGCCTGTGGGTCTTCTATTCTTCTCAACATTTCCGACGATTCCTCTCCAGCAATCAACCACAAAATGGACTCGTATATTCCAAAGCCGCTGGCTCAGATACTGGCCACGATAGGTCTGCTCTTTATTTCCGCCAAGGTAGTCAGTTATGTGCGACTTCTAGCCAGTTTATTCCTCATCCCAGGAGTTCCTGTGAGTAGCTCAACCACGTCTCGTGCCAACCATTCTAATAAGCTCAGCTCTCCAAATTCGGTCCCAAGGGTAGTTGGGTGGTCATAACCGGTGCCTCTGATGGCATTGGCAAAGAGTTCGCACTCCAGCTTGCGAAGAAGGGATACAACATCGTCCTCGTCTCTCGAACAGCTTCAAAACTCGAAGCCCTAGCTTCGGAAATCACATCTGCCTCTCCCTCGTCACAAACCAAGATTCTTGTCATGGACTTCGCCCAGAATAAAGACTCCGACTTCCAAGCTCTCGAGAAGCTTACAGCTGGCCTCGATGTGTCCATCCTTGTCAACAACGTCGGATTGAGCCATTCTATCCCCGTCCCCTTCCTCCAAACCACATCCCAAGAAATAAAGGACATCATCACCATAAACGTCACCGGAACATTGAAGGTCACACAATTGATAGCACCAGGCATGGCCCAACGAAAACGCGGCCTAATCCTCACAATGGCGTCCTTCGGCGGTGTATTCCCAACGCCCCTCCTAGCGACGTACAGCGGTTCCAAAGCCTTCCTCCAACACTGGGGTACTTCCCTCGGCGCCGAACTGGCACCTCGAGGCGTCACGGTGCAGGTCATCCAATCCCATCTCGTCGCATCCGCCATGTCCAAGATTCGAAGGACGAGTGCTATGGTGCCCAGCCCGAAACAGTTTGTAAGAAAGACGCTTGGGAGTATTGGACGTAGTGGAGGAAGTCAGGATATTGCGTATACGAGTACGCCGTGGTGGAGTCATGCGGTTATGCAGTGGGTTATCACGAATATGGCGCCGGGTGGGAAGATGGGGTCGTTTGTGCTTGGAAAGAATAAGGTTATGCACGAGGATATCAGAAAGAGGGCGATGAGGAAGGCGGAAAGGGAGGCTAAGAAGCAGTAGGCAGCGAATGTGGCAACGGAGTGCCGGTGAACCTACGACGACGCCTCGTGTGTTTGTCCTGGAGTACGATGATGCGTTTTATGATGGGACGGAAGCTTCGGTATCAAAGGCATGGAGCAGAGAAGATGTACAGCGGCATGGAGCAGAGAAGATGTACAATGGCATGCAGCAGAGAAGATGTACAGTGGCATGCAGCAGAGAAGATGTACAGTGGCATGCAGCAGAGAATGGAAGATGTACAGCAGCACAGGTGCTCAAAATCGGTTGGAGCATAATTGCCCTCGAATCTACCTAGAGAGACCGCGAACGCGAATGCTGCGGTTGAAAGGGGCAGGTCCCCCGCCGTCACTAAAGTTTAGCTTGTGATAATTCTCCGACCAATGATGACGTACTTACGAAGCATCCAATTGAAGCCGCATGACCGTCAAACCCCGTCCCCGCTCGACTTCAAGTTCTTACTTAGGTATGTCCGGGTACTGCCTTAGTATTTCGCATCGTGAGAATCCTTTCAAACACAATCACCACCATCAATATGGCTTACCTGTACGATTCCGACCTTGATGCCTTCGAACTCTGGCACAAAGAACAGGAGGAGGAATCCACAACATCCATCCTAGGCGGACCGGTCCTCCCAGCCATCGGGCATGCAACATCAGGCTCCTTGGGATCAGCTGTTTCAAGTGTCATCACATACCCTCTCTCATTGGTGATAACGAGACTACAAGTCCAATCGCAATTCGGGAACAAGAAAGGTGGGAATAGCGACGCAGATTACAAGTCTATCGCCGATGCGATTCAGAAGATTTATACACAAGAAGGCGGTGTCTCAGCCTTTTATGCTGGATGTCCGCATGATACTGCGAAATCGATGGCCGATTCTTTTCTGTTCTTTTTGGCGTATAATTTCTTTCGAAGGGGGAGGTTGAATACGCGGCCTGGGACCAAGAGACTTCCTGTCCACGAAGAAATTGGGGTTGGCATGATGGCGGGTGCTTTCTCGAGATTCTTCACGACGCCGATCCAGCAGATTGTCACGCGGAAGCAAACTGCCCGCATGATTGCTGCAAGATCTGGGGATGCTTCAGTTGCTGAGAAGTTGAGTGTTCGGGAGATTGCTGGGAAGATCCGTAAGGAGAAGGGGTTGGCTGGGTTTTGGTCGGGATATTCTGCTACGTTGGTACTGACGTTGAATCCGGCACTTACTTTCCTCTTCCACGAGACTTTGCTACGATTGTTGGTGAAGAGAGATCAGAGGGAGAACCCTGGATCTAGAAGGACTTTCCTGATTGCAGCGATAAGCAAGGCCTGCGCGTCTTGTATCACCTATCCCTTCTCGCTGGCGAAATCGAGAGCACAAGTCTCTGCGAAGGCGCCGACGCATCCTAAGACGGATCCCATCACGGACAAGGACAGTCTCAAATCGGCAACCACGAAAGCGAAGCAGAAGATCAGACGAAAAACAGTCTTCGATACCATTCTGGAGATTGCGAGGGAAGAAGGTGTCTTCGGACTCTACCAAGGACTAGGCGGTGAAGTTCTGAAAGGCTTCTTCTCACACGGCTTGACGATGCTGCTGAAAGAACGGATCCACAAGGTCATCATCCAGCTCTACTACTTCGTCTTGAAAGCAACGCAGAAATTTTCAAGTCAAGAGGAAATAGCCAAGTTGGCGAGCGAAAAGGCGGCGGAAGCGAGAGACGCAGCGGCGACTGCAACTCAAGGGTTGGGCGACGTGATGGAGAATGGGAAGGAAATGCTAAAAGACGTATCGTATCAAGGGCAGGAAGTTGTGGACGAAGGGATCAGTACGGTGAGCGCGCTGTACAGACGTGGCAAAGAGGCCTCCACCGATATTGTGGATGAGTACATAAATACTGGTGACGACGATGATTGAGGTTGGGCTTGTTGCTGGGTTTGTACTTGTATTTCAGATAGCGTAGCAATTTCGGACCATACAGCACCAGTGCCTCGTCTGTACATATCAGCACTGATACTCGTTCAATATTTACTTATAGTCGTGAATGGTCGGACTTGGAGTCTTGGACTTGGACTGCAGGTGGCTCGACGGGAGTCCTGCAAAGGCAATGCAGCTAGCAGAGTGTTGTCAATGCAGGGGTGGCCTTGACGTTGCTATAGCGCATGTGAAGTAAATAGCCACAATCTCAGGCCTCATCCCGTCACCTGCACTTGAGACTCCACGACACCTCACCATCGCGACAGCTAACCACCAGGAACACAAAACACCCTCTGGCCATTCAAGTCGAGATACCGAAAGGGAATCGATCCTTTGCCTGGCTTCGCGACACGATGCCGCCGGCACAAGGTGAATACCGACCATAAGGAAAACGCGACAACAAACCACACAGCCAGGACGACCACCGGACCCCTTGGGATTGACCAAACACCAACAGGACCGTCTTGCCAGCAATCAACACCAAGATTACAACCGGCCACACGCCCGCGATACTCGCAATCCCCACCGAGGACAGAGTAAACATGCCTGAATCAGTCCGCTCGTCGCCCGCGCCGCCCAAGAATATGAGCGTGGAGGACGAACTCGAATACTACAGATCGCAGTATGAATCCCTAGAGGCTGAACTCAACGAGTTCCAGTCTTCAAGTCGGGAGCTCGAGGAGGCGCTTGAGAAAGATTTGGAAGCGTCTGAAAAGGACCAGAGGAAGCAGAGGGAGAAGATCGAAGCCTTGGAATTTGAAGTAGAGGAATGGAAGGTTGGTCAATGGTAGTCGCTGCAAAAAGGCTGGGACCTGAGACTGACAATGTGCAGGCCAAATATCGACAATTGAAGACGGAAGCGAACAATGCGCAGAACACTTTGCAGAAGGAGATTACTTCTTTACGAGACGCGAATCGGACATATCAACTTAAGTTGCGGGACAAGGAGGTTGAGAACGACGATTTCGAGAGACAGGCACGGCACAAAGATTCGTCTATTGACGATCTCGAGTCCAAATACAATGTCTCAATCGAAAGAGGCGTCCTTCTTGAGGAAGAGATCAGAAGAAGCGAGCAGGAGCGCCAAGATTTACGTATAGAGACGCAGCGTCAGCGCGATGACCTTGCAAATCTCCAGATCGAAGCGGAAATCACGCAGAGACGGTTGCAGGAAGCAGAGGCTACCATTGAGCGACTCCACACCCGGAAACCGACTCCTTTGGACACGGAAAGTCTTCGTCCACCATCGCCTGCCTCCGAAGGCTCGACAACAGCTACCACAGTATCCTCTCCGAACATCTCCACCCCTCCACCTGGTCCAAAATCAAACGCATCAACAGTGCAAACCACACCTCCCTCTCCGCCACTCTCTGATGTCTCTGCTAAAGCGCGTAGAGATTTTATCACACCAGCTAAACAGCGTGCCGCTGAGTCCAGCCAAACGCCAATAGGCGTGCCGCCTGCGAGAGTAGAACAACCAACAATTCGTCCTCCACGACACTCGCGTGGAGGTTCGGTGGCTACCACGTTCAGCTCGTCTTCAAGAGGCCCACGACCTTCGCTCTCCGCTCCGACTCCAGTCAATAAGACTATGCCACGCTTTTCCTCCCGACCTAGCATTTCGAACAATGACAGGCCTCCACCTCGCACTGACTCGCTATATCATATGCGCGATCTCAAGTCCAAGGCTGCCAAGCTTGGAGAGAGGGTGCACCGCATGCATTCAAAGCTCCCGGCGCCTACGACAACTCCACCAAGGGCATCCCCTCGAAGCGTCACTATGGGCAGTGTCATGCCGTCTTCGGTCACGATGCGAAGCAGTCGCAAACGTTCCAGTCACAGTACGGCGACTAGTGCAGATCAACCAGTAAGCAGACTGAGCTTTGGCGTAAGCACCCGTGGGCCAGGGCCGCCCACGGATAGTCGACCAAGCAGCAGAGCGAGTGTTACTTCCGGCATGAACAGACCACCAAGCCGAACTTCTCTCGCGCGACCACCAAGTCAAAACGGTGTTGCCAGACCTCCCAGTCGGGCCAGCAACATAGCTAGACCACCGAGCCAAATGAGCACGGGCATTCCAATATCAGGTGTTCCACGCTCCTCGTCGCAACTTGGCTACTATCCGCATTCTGACAGTCTGCGGAGACCGCGAAGTTCAATGAGCGGCTCCTTCGCTATTCCTGGAAGTGAAAAGCGGTCTGGAACTTCTGGGTCGAGATGCGGGACCCCTGGGCCACGCATAGGTCATGGACATTCGCAGTCTGTGAGTGGAATGCATTCTTTCACCAGTGCCTCCACGTCTGTGACCTCGGACGAGGAAGGAAGTCTTAGCACGCCCGTTGCAAGACGGACGACCCTAGATAAGGGTCTCAGTGCGATTCCTTTGCCGGCCAGTGGATTGCCCAGGAGGCAAAGCGGGCCACCACGACGACAAAGCGGTGTTGAAGGAGGTGGTGGTGACATGCTTCCGCCTGCCTCGAGAAACCGCAAATTGAGCGAAGTGGGGGAGACCTTCTGAGATACCATGATGTACATTTTTTTGTCCTGAAATACTCTTTCTCTGGAAGAATGGGGTGGTGCTTATATGGGAGGAGTGTTATCTTGGGAGGATGCATTTGTTGTGGGTTTGGTTCGTTGGGAGCATAATGGATGGCACGCGCACTTTTACGGAGTTGATGTCGCTCTTGATTTTCCGCTTTCGGACATTTATTTCCTTCGAGACTGACTGGGTTTTGATATCTGGTGGATATAGGTGCTCCCCTTTGGCTTTGTATAGGCTAGTACGTGCGCAGACGCGCGAGATTCATTTTATTTGTCTTTGATACCCACCCCCTTGTGCTGCTAGGGATGATTGATGTGAGTTGTGATTTGTTCTTTTCTGGTCTTACACTACATATTCCATAGGAGACTACCTAACAGCAGATGAATTTCGCAGAATGCTGAGTCGACTGGCGAGGATTCTCTTTGGGCGGCATTAGTAGCTTGATATGTGTGGCTGATACTGTTGATAAGTCTTTTGATCGTAGAGGAGGACTTTATTGAATGTTTTTGGGTTTATGGATGAAGCTGTGGTTATGGCGATAGTCTGCGGAACGGAATTGAGGTTACTTAGGAAGAGATGGGTGGTGTGAGAAGTTCAGCTGAGAGTTCTACGGCGGCATTCGCTCCGGTCTAGGATGCGGACATACAGTGCTGATGTGGGTGCTGAACGGGTTTCTTGCACCTGTGTGATTGATCACTGAGAATGAAGGGGCCGATCATTGTCTAGGTGCTGACATCTAGAGACGAAGGAGGTGGCCTGGTTTAGGTCAGTCGTTTTTTTCTCCGTACTAACATCGACATCAATGGCTCATTGATGATGAGGCAATGGAGCCTCGAAAGAAGGCGTTCTCTGTGTGGTCACCCCGATAGTGGCAAATCAAAAGTTCGGCTTGGTCAAAGATAAGTCGCTCTACTATTGAACCTGGCATACAATACTTCCCTCGTAAATAATCATAAACGCCTACCACCAACTTCCCTCGGACAAAGAGTTTTTCAACCAACACCAGAGCGTGCCAAAGATCAGGACTCGCGATCTTTCTTCGCCTTCAATCTGCTGTTCCTAGCCCGTTCAAGTTCTTCCTCGTCATTGAACATCGGATCATCATCAATTCCGTCCCTACCGACTTCAGCCGCTGGATCATTGAACATCGAATCGTCGTCAATACCAGTCAGCCCCCCCACATCAATCCCCGCATCATTGAATATCGAATCATCTTCAATACCAGTCAGCCCCGCTTGATACGTCTCATCATCCAAATCCTCATCTGCCACCACTGCGTCCAATGTCGTACCATCGCGTAATGCTGTGCGACCCGGCGTACGTGGACCTCCAATGTTCTGTACATCCTCATCACCCCAATCTTCTCCTGTCAGTATTTCCTGATCAGCTCCCTCGTCATCGCTAAACTCCGTACGCGAATTAGCTGGGTAGAAGTAATGTCCAGAGGGATTCCCCATGTTCATCGTAACCTCATCGGCCCCGAATGGAAGGCTATCATCGATATCATCCTCCATCTGATTAGGATCATCATCACCATCAGAATCGTCATCAGAATCGTACACATTTTCATCGCCGTACGAGGGCTCATCGGTGGGGCTGTAATGATCACCACCATGATCGGACTCCAAATCAGCGGCGTCCAATCTTGAATTATCATCGAATTGTGCGAAATCCTCGTTGAGATTTACATATGAATCGTCGGGGGGGTATTCGCTGTAATCTTCCGCAGGACCGCCTGGATCAGAATCCAGCTCCAGGTCCGAGGAGTTGAAGTCCAGGTTATCAGAGTCGTAAGGTGTTGGAGAAACAGGCCGGGCGGGGTTTGGCGGAGAGGAAGGGATGCTTGGAGAGCTCAGAGTAGATGCATTTTTGACTTCTCGAAGCGTGCTGGGCCCGACTGTTTTTGGTCTCGGCCTTAGCAAAGAACCTTTCTTCGGACTCTCTACGTGAGGTAGGCGGGGACCTCCGTGGTTGTTGATCATTTTTGTCGCAGGAGGTCCTGCGGTTCGAGAGGTTGTAGCAGGCCGAGGAGCTACAGGAGTGCGGGGAGCTGGAGGAGCCGGTCTTGGCTGACCCTTGGTTAGACTCTGCGGTGTGGCAGCTCCTTGCGGACGCGGTGGCATACCTCTTCCGTTTGTGGGCGTAGGGATCATCGGCGCAATTGGTGCCAAAGGGACCATCGGAGCAGTCGGAGCTCTATTCCCATTCTCACTCAAGTTACCCATGGGAATGATAGGACTATACACTCCAGTTCCATCTATTCGATGTCCGGTTGGCGTCAGTCTGGGTGGTGTGTCTGGTCCAAGTTCCGAATCACCAAAATCAGCTACTTCATGTCCGCCATAGTCGATGTTGACGTTGGGACCTGGGGGTTCCTGTACATCGGCCATGTACTCATCAACGTTGTTATTTTCTTCATTGTCGAGATTGACTGTGTTCGGGTTCGTGGACAATTGACTCGGTCCAGAATGTGCCGATTGGGTGTGTGGGACAACATTGGAGGCTGCGCCAGACTGAACACTATCTCTGTTGAGATCAAAACTGGTGGGTGCCGGTTGGCTATGATCAGTCGTTCCAGCAGGCTGTTGAGGCAGTGGTTCGTTCCTTGCTGGAACTGGACGAACTGTGGAGCCCAATATACCCGGTCGAGGTGTCATGTATGGGTGATTTACGGGTGCATTGATTGTCTTGAGCACATTGCCGACGCTATACTCATTCCCCTTGCCTTGTGGAGCTGCTGCCCTGGCCTTATCGGCCTCTTTCTCTTCCTCAGTCAGCTTGTGCAATGTCTTTGGCCGCGGGACGAACGTTGCCCTCTTGCGAACAGGACTGCCAGCAAGTTTGGGTGCAGACTCACTGGAATTTTCTAGCGATTTCTGTTAGCCTGTTTTTCCTTCCTGGAGGCATCGCGAGCGGCAAGTATGCGTCGGGTGACTGTTTGGAGCGCGCTTGGCTTACCCGGTCCAAAGTCATGAGCTAGCTCTATCTGTTTCCTGCGTAGAGTTTCGGGGGACTCTAGGAGGAAACCGGGGGATAAAGTTTGTGCTGGATGAGATTGAGGAGGCCTACCTGTATTGCCAGTCTCGAGGGAAGTTTCTGTCCTGGGCTTTTTGGTGGAAGCACGATTGCCTTCTTGAGTATCATCACTGCGATCCAATTCGGAGAAGTCGCGCTTTCGTGCTGGTGGTGGAGGTGATCTATGGGGTTCCCGATCATCTGGCGTCTTGCTCTTTCGGACCCTCTTGTGGCCTCCACGACCATCACCACCATCCTCATCGCTAGACTCGCCACTTTGAGAGCTGTCGCTGTCGACTCTGTCCCTACGCTCACCTCCATCATGGCCACGCTTGCGCTTGCGGGTCGATGTGATAGCCTCGAGGAGTTGCTTAAACTGTTCATTCGTCTCTTTTCGGTGTTCTTCTACCGCCCTCTGAGTAAACCTGTTCGCTTGCTTGACCTTTTCGTACTGTTCTGACATATCCTTGTTTGCTTGGTCAAGAGTATTCAAGGACCCATCGATTGCGTGTAATCTTCCTGACGCTTCTTCAAGCGTGGCCTCAACATCATTTAGTTTCTTCGAATTTTCCTCATACGTCTTTTTAAGAGTGGCTTCGACATGGTTAAACTTGTCCATGACGTCCCTGTGTCTTTCTTTCATGTCCTTGTCCAACCAGTTCAATTTTTGGTGGATATGCTGCTCTTTTCCTACATCTTCAATCTCACCAAGATTTCTTTTAATACCAACGATGTCTTTCCGAAGATCTTTCACCTCTCCACGGATAGAAGCATCGCCAAGACCCGGAGCACCAAGGTTGTCCCGAAACGAGTCGATAGAGTCCTTCAAGCCACTGTGAAGGTATTGGAATAAATTCAGTCGATCGTGGACGTTCAGCCCTCCTTGAGGAACACTACCAAGACTGTTCGTAATTTCTGTCATGAACGGGGTGGCCACGTTCGAGAAAGATCGAAACTCGGCATTCATCAACGGATCTTTGCTATCGTCATAGTTCAAGTCCACGCCAATCGAGTCGGATCTATCAGGGAACGGATCCTTGTTAGACTTGCTCGAGCTTGAGCTCGAGCTAGATTCGGGATCACCGGAGCCGTCATTCTTCAGTCGGGTGGGTTTTCGGACTATGTTCATTAGTACTCGACAACAAGGAAGGTGCTTACCGTAGCTTTTGCTCAACTTACCAGCCGTCATCGGGGTGAGAGCAGCGTGCTCAAAGGCAGCCTCAGATCTTGCACGATGTGTTGCGTCAACTGCGGCTTGGGAGAGCTCAAGCTGGCTGATGTACTCTTCGTAATCAGGGAGTGACTCCTCTTCCTCTTGATCCCCTTTTCTTCTCTCTGTCTCTTCCTCCTCTGCTTGTCTATTCTCCCCTGCTTGTCTTTCCTCCTCTGCTCGTCTTTCCTCCTCTGCTCGTCTTTCCTCCTCTGCTCGTCTTTCCTCCTCTGCTCGTCTTTCCTCCCCTGCTCGTCTTTCCTCCTCTACTCGTCTTTCCTCCCCTGCTCGTCTTTCCTCCTCTGCTTTCTTGTCCTTCTCTGCCTTGTCCTTTTTTCCCCTAGCTGACACCTCTTTCCTTTCTCTCTTTCTCCTGGCTTTCTGCTCTTCCTTCTCTCTAGCATATTCTTCTTCCTTCTCTCTATTTTTCCTGGCATCTTGCTCAGCCTTCTCCCTAGCATATTCTTCTTCCTTCTCTCTATCTTTCTTAGCCTTTCTCTCTGCCTTCTCCCTGGAATCTTGCTCTGCCTTCTCCCTGGAATCTTGATCTGCCTTCTCCCTGGCATCCTCCTCCTCCTCCTTCCTAGCATCTTCTCTTGCCTTTTCCCTTGCAGCTTCTAATTTTGCATTCTGGAATCGCCTTCCAAGAGCAGGACTTCTCCGCTCATCCGGGACTGCGGTACTCACAACTTCGCTCGACGACGGTTTCGATTCCTCATCAGAATAATCTGGCTCTTCTGTGGCGGATTTGGTTGGTTTCACTGTTGGTTTTTCAGGCTCTGTTGGTGGTTTTGATATAGGCCTTGGTAATGGCTGAAATTCAGGAATGGGATCCAATGCTTGACCTGTATTTCTACCACCTCTACCCCTCGCTGCGCCTCTACCTCTGCCTCTACCTCTGTTCGCTCCTCCTCCCCTACCTCCTCTGCCTTCCGTTAATGGTTTGCTTGGTGACGGCTCTCTTGAACCAGAAGATGCCTGTGGCTCAGAAGAATCAGGCTCCTCTTTAATGTCGGCGAGAGCATTCTCTTCCCTTGCAGCACGAGCAGCCTTGTCTCTTTCTGCCTTCTTCTCGGGCGATTGTGACCTTCGGCGCGGCTCTGGATCATCCAAATTGAAGAGATTTAGGTGAGTCGGCCCTGATGTTGCCCTGGTGGATCGAGTGGTCCGTGTCGATTGAGGGATACCGGAAGTCTGTGCGTCTGTCTTTTTGACTGGCTTTGTTCTTGGTTTATCCACTCCGGACGGCTCTCTCTTTGGCGCCATCGTTCTGCTTGGCTACTTTGAGCAGCAGATTGTGGTTGTGGTGTATGAGCAGGAGAAGAAAGACGTTAATTGAGACACGGAAGTTCAGTTCGAGCCAGATTGTTATATGGCGATACACCTACCGTTGTTGGCATTGTTTTTGCTTGCATTCAGAGATGCGTCGTTGTTGATGCTGTTTGCGCATTCTGTGAAAGAATTCCGGACACATACACAACGCCGCTTCTAGTAATGGAGTGTTTTCAGCGTTGTATGTAGTAATGACAAACAGCCGATTGCCTGTAAAACCGATTCAACTGATGGTAGTGAGTTGAATGACGGTGCTACATCGAGCTATGATTTGGCCAACTTCGTGAGCTTGGAGTATATTGTCCAGCCCGAGAACAATAGCCATGAGAGTCATGGCCGCAATGATGTTAAGACCAAATGGAAAGTCCTCTTGATACACTCATCACCAGTTAGTCTTCATCGGCGCTCCGTACTCAAGGCGCATGGATAGTAAGCCATGATTCAAGATGTGCGATTTGAAGAACGGGATGTTGAAGTCTGAGATGGCATTTAATATTTGTCGCTCGATTGGTGAGGGGACTGATCCTGTGTCACTTATTGAAGAGGAATCAGTTTACCAATACTTGATACGTCCTTTGGTGCGCAGTCGATATGGGCTGTCAGGGAGTCAGGGAGAGATTGAAATCATGTCGGAGTCTGCAGCGAGGCACATGTCTGTCCAATAATGACTCTAGCATTTGTATTCAGGCTGGCGCAAGTTTGGCGTACAGCTCACTGTCATAGATTTAGCGGCCTGAAGACCTCTAGAGCACTGTGTGACGACACTTACTGCCTACTCTCCGTCGCCTCAATGATCCTTCAGTTTCTGTTGTACGCCGGCATCGGCATCGGCATCTGCATCTGCGCGAAGAATTTCTTTGACGCGTCGAGGGCAATTCCGAGAGATATAGACGGCCCATGCCATGGAAATGGTGCGTGAGGGCAGCCAGCTGTAAAATGTGCCCTGATGCTGCAATAGTAATATCACAGCTCGAGATGGTCCAACATGGCGGAGGATCTGTAATAACACAAATGCCGAGACGCGCCCACGACCCATCCTGGAAACAGCGATCTCGCGTCTTATTTGCATGTGGAAGGCTGGATTCGTATTGTGTGCAATATCGCGACGCATCGAGTCCGAGTCGTCGCCCCTTGTATCGAGAAAAGGAGATGACCATGTACGAACTTGGTTCGCGATAGCTGTTGCTTGCCCGTCACTCGAGTGGGTAGTGTGTAGGTACCGGTATGTACAATACTACAGTGAATGCTGACTCGTAACGAGAAGCTCAGGATCATATGAATGACAAAGATGTTGATTATTATTGGGAGTATTGCTCGTAATATGGATTTTACCTGAGAGCTCGTGCGTGTACCCCGGTCCATGTCGATTTGAGCACGAGACATATGGATCGGTGAAGTATAAGCCCCGACGGTCCCCGCCTGCATATACTCTGGGCGATGAGATGCAGATGCCATCAATAGCGCGATCAGTTATACCACAATCGACGCCAGGATCATGGTCTGCACCTGAGGAGAAACTTGAAAAGCGCCTCCTGAAACACTAAATACTTCGTCTTCGTGAGTCTATTGCCTCGGAATAATTCAAGAGAAAAGTGGATCTTTTGATATCAAAGGATATGTTCACCGAGATTGAAGTAGTGTAGGTGCAGGTGGTTGTCCGGTGTGAGAATTGCAGGTGGTTGTCCGGTGTGAGGATTGCAGGTGGTTGTCCGGTGTGAGGATCAATCCAATGGAAGATACCAAACACATTATTGCAGAGATGATGCCTAAGGCTGAAACCATCCCTGTCAGCGATGGATGAGCCACTAGTACTACCTTACTAAGGTAAAGTACACCTGATCCGACGGGCAGTACACAGTATACACTAGGTACATAGTATACACTAGGTACACAGTATACACTAGACAGTACACAGTATACACTAGACAGTACACAGTATACACTAGACAGTACACAGTATACACTAGACAGTACACAGTATACACTAGACAGTACACAGTATACACTACTTTGTTACATCTCCACTACGGACAACAGGGCTTGACCTTGCATCAACGTGAATTGGAGGCGTTGATTGACCGTTGAAGCCAACGACGACGAAATAAATCCATATGGATGACATTTACACAGTACAGCCTATATCCGTCTTGATAGATGTGCATGCCTACTGAAGCGAAAGGATTGCATAGGCTTCGCGCATTCTCGCTGAAAGATAGCGAGTGCTACTGTTATTATTGATGCTTCGGAGCATGAGAGCCTTATTCGGAAAAAAGACCAAAATAACCTGAACCTCCCTCGTGCGCTGAGGAGCCGGCCATGTAATCGGGGGGGCAAGCTCAAGCCACACAGGTTCTTCATCTATAATTGGAAGTCAAGTCTCCGTCGTACTGCTGTGTACTGTGGTAGATCGGACTCGGAGGGCTCTCCCACTACTCCCACGTGTGTATCCAAGTCCGAGAGCCTGCACCCCGCAATAATGACAATTGGTACTGGTACTATAGGTACTGGTAGATACTATAATACTACTACTGGTAGATACTATAATACTACTACTGGTAGATACTATAATACTACTACTGGTACATACTATAATACTACTACTGGTACATACTATAATACTACTACTGGTACATACTATAATACTACTGCCTCTCTTCAGTCTCCACTGCCTGCTGGCTCTCTCCAGGTCTCCACTGCTGGCTCTCTCCAAGTCTCCACTACTGGCTCTCTCCAAGTCTCCACTACTGGCGATCACTGCACGTCTCGCTGCTGAGGGTGAGGGTGATGGTGAGGATGATGGCTAGGGACGCTTTGGGAAGAAAGCAACGACGTTGGCCCCCCTGCAGACCACCATGACGCTTTGGGTGGTCCGGCCTTGGCTGATAAGCCCTTTGGAAGCTGTTCTCCAGCAGAGGATTAATATCCATGATCCATCACTGTGGTGTATCCGTATGATCCATGATCCGTTATTGTGTATGATCCATGATCCATTGTACTTGATCCAGGATCCATGATCCATCCACCTCACCTGCAGACTGCGTGTTCCCGATCAGGACGCTTCCCCAGTACCAAATGCCCCTACGTCGAGATGGCCCAGGGACTCACCTCAGCCCAGAAAACAGAAAACCCCAGCTGTCTCTGCCTGCCGCAGCGTACCGTCACACTTGCTCCAATTTCATTCCCGCCCGTCCTTCATCGTTCATCGTTCTCCGAAACGTTGCGCGTTGGCTGCATGAACCCCCAATCTCAATCATGACAATGCCCATCACAACAGAGCACCCATCGCGCTTCTACGACTGTGGCGCTTCCAATTGATCTTCCTGCTGTGACCGGGGTGGACGAATCTGGCATCAAAACTGCCGGCTTGCCATAGTATCGGGATCATCTTCGAATTGCGCGCGACCTCCATCACCAATCTTGATTTCTCTGGCCACAGTCTACGCCACTCCTGCTGTACATTCCGAATCATCTCCTCGGCCATCCTTCATGGTGACTCCCTTGGACCTGGCAAAGTGAAGGCACCATCATATCTGCTGCCGGACTACAACTTGCATGGCCTGACCCTCCGATCGGCAGATCTGATCTTTCCGACCCTCACAAGCATGGCAGGCCCGTATCACAGCTTCTCAAATGCCGGAATGTTCACACCTTACTACACCACTGGCCAGAATGGACAGTCTCTCGTACAGCCAAACTCTTACTACGGTCGCAACCTACACTTCCAGCAACCCCTTCTCGACCCTCTCACCACTCACTTCTCAGAGTTCGACGATCGGAACCATGCCATACTGCCGGCTCAAGGGTCGACGCGAGCCAGAAAAAGACTTGGGCCAGGAGGGGATCATGTCAAATTCCGTCGAACAAGAAGTGGCTGCTTCACTTGTCGATACAGAAGAGTGAAGGTACGATTAATCTCCCTGCTCACTGACCACTAGTAACCTTGCTGATGCGCAGCTCCCAGTGTGATGAAGCCCACCCAGTATGTGAGCGTATGTTTCCCCCAACAATCATCCTTTGATCCAATCACAGCTCATCTTCTCTTCCAGGTTGCCGAAAGGGTGGCCGAGAATGTGTCTATCCAGAGCCAAGTTCGTCTACAAAGAGGCGCGGCAGTACCAAGTCAAAATCCCCCAATGAAGACGATGGATCCTCTCACGACGAAGACGACTTTGACGATAACTTCTTGGACGACGAAGGCTCTCCGACGAGGTCGCTGAGGGAGCCAGCGAGCGCGGAAAGTCCACAATCGTCAACAAACGGTACCCGGGCTGCCTCTGATCCACCCGCACTTACCCACGGAGCCAGTCCCACGCCTTCAACGGACGGGTCGAGAGGATATCCTGGAAGAGCACAATCCTTGACGCCTGCTCGACAATTTTTCCCCGCGGCCAGACTCCAAACCCTGGGAGTCGGGAAGCTAGTTGATCTCTCCGAAGACGTGAAATTCTATCTCGAGTATGCACGGACAAATCTGACCAAACACCACTGGGAAATGAAGCTAGATGGCAAGGGTTTCCTGAACAAAACCCTCATCCACATTGCTCTACGCTTCGAGCCCCTTTTGTACGCTGTAGTAGGATTTGCAGCCTACCATTATACGCTGTCTAAACCGGACGGACAACTCGAGGATTTCCTGGGTTACTACCAAAAATCGGTCAGTCTTTTACGGGAGACAATTACGCAGAAGCCAAATCTTGCCACAATATTGACGATCCTGCAGCTGGCCACAATTGAGGTACATTCTTTTACATCACTGCTAATATTTGCACCATTCTGACTTCGGACAGGAATGGTTAGGAGACTGGGTCAATCTTATGCGCCATCAGAAGGCCGCGCTAGCTTTGATCACGAAGCTGTACACCCCAAAGTCCATCAATGCGAACGAAAGCCTTCGCAAAATTTTCCAGTGGTATATCCGATTCGATACTTTCGTTGGCCTACTCTCCGGGAGCGGAGTGCAGATAAGTTTCGACTGGATCAAAGCCCATCATGATTTCTACGTCGAACAATGTTCCAAGGAGCCCGACGAACTTTACTGGAAGTATGAAGAAAGATGGGCTTTCATCAGGCTCACTGGTCAACAGGTTGGAGATCTTGGGAAACGTAGGGCTCAGAATGCCATCAGTGAGCAGGACTTCAAGGACTCTTTTGCTTCTTGCGCAAAAGACGTCTGGGCACTGACTGACAACCTCCATCCTTCCCTCACGGATCGGTCGAAGCTAATCAAAGACTTTCCATCGCGGCCAGACGACTTTGACAGCATCGTCGACCCTTACGAACCAGATCTTCTCTATGGGGGCGACATATACGACACGAACATGCTCATTCACGACTTGATAGCATACCAAACCTATTTCAAACAACACATGGGTAATCTTCAAGGGACCCACGATGCCGTAGAAATGCGAAAAATGGCCTGCAAGATGTGCCAGATCTATGAAGCACTGAAGATATACCCCGGAAGTCCTGCTGGTATACAACTTGGAATGCAAGCGGGTCAGGCGTATTCAGTTCTCTTCCTACGACAAAACGAGAAGGAGATCATGTGGGGACGTCGAACAATGGCTGAGATTGAGGCAGGAGGGTAATCAATTCCGTCAGTGATCATCTAGTGGGAATGCGCTGATCATCTCGAACAGATACACTTATCCTATTCCTCTGAGAAAGAAGCTCGAGGACCTATGGAATGTGGACTTATCAGATTGGTGGTTGCCTAACGGAGAAGGCTGTCCGCCAGTGATTCGTCAAATCCGCAGTTTTATCACAAGCACACCAAGCGACACGAAGGGCGAAGACCTGCGGACGTTCAAAGGCATTTTCGCATCGCTGAGCTTGTCTGACACGTCGAGTCCAGCTGGAAGCTCACATACCAGCCCAGAGCCCCAAGACAGCAGACCACCACTACTGCGACAAACCACTGGACAATCTCTGCACACCGCGACCGGCAAGTCAGACGACGATCGATACGATTGGGAATCGCCAAATGCGCATGATCGAGCCGTGGCTTTCAGTGAGAGTCCGGAATTCGAGTGGAGTTGAGCTGCACCTCGAGCCGGAAAGGATACTGAACAGCGAATAATGTCAATCAAGCACGTCCTACGGAGTACAGGCGTCACTACACAGAGCGAACCCCCTGCCGGTCCCATATACGGCCGATGGAGACGCTACCGCCCCTACTCATATCTAGGAGCCCTCTGGATCGAGCAGAGCGGCGTCGCGCGATGCAATCTGTGAGGCGTCGTCACAATACAGCATCTCCAGCGAACGAACATGCGCATTCTCTTCCAGTCTCACCCCCCGTCACAGTAGCGCCTGACAGAGGGAGTCGCTGGCAGGGAGCATCTGGCGAGTCAGGCACGAACGGCGGGAGGCCGGGCGGGGATGTGTTTTATTTTTGCCAGTGCTCAGATTGGGGGGACCTCGTGGAGGACGGTGCGGAAACAGCGGGTGGGTGTATCTGCCCTGCATAACCGTTGAAGTGACAGCTTTGATGCTCACGGGCGCCACCGACACATGGAAGCAACGTTTTGGTTGTGGAAGAGGCGCAAGCTGCGACTCCATCACTTGTACGAGGTGTAGCTCGTAAAACTGCCGCCGGCGCCGCCATTGTGGCTGACAAAGCGTGGCTTTTTGAGCTGGAGCCGAGTGGGTGGTAAAATGATGGTAGAAAAGCCCTCCACACTCTGGACGAAGCTATTATTGTACGATACGCAAGGATGAATAGATGGGCAAGTCGATGCGCATGTCTTGGATTGACTCCTTGCTTTCTGCACACAAAGACAAGTCCTCGAACTCGGCTTCAGCCAATCCAAGCTGCGCTTTTCTGTCCTGCCTCACGGGGAGTGGCCATCGAGTCGCCTAAGGCGGTTTAAAGCCCCTGTCCACCCAAAAGTTTCCCATGTCGACATCACTAGCTGCTCTTGTCTCTCGTCCCATCCCGAACATGACCAAGCAGACATCTAGATTGCCATCAGGTATTCGACGGAAGAGCCTTGTACAGCCTCCCGCTCGGGCTGATGTTGTCATGCCTGTCTTTTTAGGCTTGTCCGGATTACCAGAACGAACAGATCTGATCATTCTACCGCATAAGCCTCTCTGCATGCATAGGCCCTTTCATCATCATCAGTACGTTCTCAGCTTCATTGCACCGATTCAGCGGCACAGCGTCCACCGTGAGATGAGTCGACCACAATCGGACTATTGAACTACAGTGGATCTCTTCCTGCGCGCCGGGAGAAAAAAAAAGCCGTGTCGAGTCGAGTCACTAAACTCATTCGTGTTGTTTTTTCACATCAAGAACAACAATAAACATCCCTGATCACAACCTCCTGTTTCCAAGTCCAGAAACGGAATACACAACATCCTCTTCCAATGCTCCCCCCGATCCGATCGCCCGGACAAGGGGCGAAACATTAAAATATCCTCAGTAGTGGTCATCTACGATTTTGTCCTGCGATGTTTGGTCAGGATGATAGGTAAGGAGCCGGTAATCGGCACTGTTCTGCATGTATCCTTGAGGGTTTTCGTCTAGGCCTGGAGAACGCGACGATTGTTACCCGGTAAGACTGATCCCACACATGGAAAGTCAACCACGCTGCTGGGAAATGCGTGAACTCTGTGCCGAATCAGGAATTCTGGTTGGGAATGGCGTTATGCAGCTATAGACTCATCGCCGAACAGAGATGAAGAAGCAGGCTGGATCAAATCGTACTCTCGATCGCAATGAATCTATATGCATCTCAGTTGCCAACGCTCGAGTAAGCATCAGCGCCATTCACTGTGAGGCAGGTCAACGCTCTCCACCAAACAAAAAAGCGCAGATTGGTGGCGTTGTGCTCGGGGTGAACATAAAACGGCTTTTCTATCGTAAAACGGCATGGGAAAAGCAAGTTCGCGAGACATACTAGCTAGGAATAGGAACCATGGTCTGATCCCGCTCAACATCCACATCCACTTTGAGCCACGCCTGACACGATTCGGAAGCATCTCTGCGAGTCCGTAACCCGTCTGCCAGGAAATCTTGGTGTGTTTTTTGGTTTTCGGGGGAAGGATTCTTCGGTGCGTCGTTCCCGAAAAGGATAGACTGGGGTCGACGACATACATCAGCATGTTTTAGCTTCCCCCTTGACGTGGACAACAGAATACGGGTGGAAGTCCGAGGCTACCCCAAAGGCCAGGACAAGATTGGTCGAAATTGGAGATGCTCCCCCTGAGACATGGACACCATCGGATTTCCGGGAACGGGAATGGGAATGGGAATGGGCAAGGGCATGGGGAAACGCAAGAATCAGATGTCTTGTGTGAGGAAAGGGAGAGAAGACGACGGGAGGAAACAGAAAGTGTAAACGAGATGGATACGAGGTCACCACCTGCACACAACCACAGCCTTGCGCCCTTGCCAAAAGAGCCGAGAAAGCGCCCGGAGCGTCCCACAGATAATCAACGGCTTCCAGTTCAATCTCTTGGCTACGGTATGGTACGGTACGGTACAGTACGGAGCCTGCAACGCCATCAACCTCGACGTCACTCTCCTTATGCGCTTTTTCATCATGTTTGGTTCGTCCAACCACCTGCACCCACACCCACCACCACCACCACCACCACCACCTCTCTCTCCATACTTTCAGCAATGATTTGCAAAGCACCTATTTCCTCTTCTGGTGCTCGCGCATACCTCGATCCTGATGCCATTGCTGAGATCGGGGAAGGAATAGCCAGGCCGCGCGCAAGCTTCAGTTTGTTTGACGCCGCACTCTTGCTGTTGTTATTTATCTGACCACCATCCTCGACGTTCTTGGAAGAAGCGCCTATTCTGGATCTCGAGAGCCTCGTCGTGATGCCGTGATTGCCGTTGCAAGTAAGCTATTGCGATGAGGCTTCATTCCTGTGACGGGCCTCATTCCTTTGTGAGAGCCTCATTCATGTGGATCCAGGTCCTTGAGCGGAATTCAAGCATGTGGTGATATGTGAATTGAATCCGACTCGCTCAGCATTCATTGAGATCGTTTTGAGCTCGTCAGATCCTGCTAATAGATTGCTGTCCAGATCTTGTGCATAGTAGAAATCCTTTTCTTTCTTACTACAATTACCAGCATACGAACAGTCTTCGCTACTTCGTGAGCCAGTCGGCTACCAATCATCCGGAACAGATCTATTGTGCACTGTCTGGCTCATGCCAGCTTGTCAGCTGGCCTGGTTGGCTTCTTCTGAGGCCACGCTAGCAGGTAAATGTGGACTAGGACCAATTTGTCATATGGATATCTGTGAGTAAACCATTCTTCGCATTGCCAATGTACTGCGTTGGAGCCTCATCTTGCTAATGATATTGAACTCAGACACTTAATTACATCGCTCTATTCCTCCTTGAGCCCCAAGAAAATCGATGGCGCATTTGTTATGTTTCGACAACTACATTCAACGTTTACACCCCATGGGATCCTACCAATATGGGAAACCTTTAGAACGAGATGTCTCAGCACGCATCGTCCAGATCGTAATGCCAACATGTTGTAGATGGTCTATTCCTCGTCGAAAATTGGGCCAGAAACTTCTTGCGAGGGACCTGCATGTACTTCAGCGTTTGCTCTTATTCCAGCCATTCTCCGCGGTAATAATATCTTCTGTTCCAGGATTAGTCTAGATCTTGAATGTGCCTTCAAGAAGGCTCTTCGAAGAAACACTCGCAATCCTACCGAAGTATGAAAGCTTGTCCTCCTCAGCGCAGACGGGTCTTGAAGATAGAGAGACCTGCATTGAGAGGTTTCGACTCGACAAAGTATACACATTTAATTGACCGCGGTTCGTAATTCTCATAGCTGATTATTTATTCTGTTGTTTCTCCACTCCTCCAGCCCATTATGGCAGAATAATAGGCTGTTACATATCAACACGGTTTGTATTCGTATTTCCGCTCGCGGCATCGCTTGTCAACAAAGGTCATCATCAACACAGGTGCCCTGTCCTAGAGCTTCTTTCAACTTCCCGGCGCACACAAGACTTCTCAAACACAATCCATTTCCAAAAACAAAACGTCCACTTCAACAATCACCTTCTTTGCACACTCCTCACGCGACTAGCAAGCCCCTCTCTTTGCAAGCTTTGCGGCATTCTCTCACGCATGCGCTGTATTACTCGCTTTGAGAACTGCACAACATCGACAACTAACACTTCCCTCGGTGTCGCATTCTTCACCAGCTTCTAACACTCGAAACGACAATATGCCTCGCAAGACTAGAGCTCAGGTCAAAGCGGATGAGGCTGCAGCGACAGCCTTGGCTCGAGAAGCTCGTGGCTCAGCTTCAGCCGATCCTGGGCCAGAGCTTGCAATTGAAGAGGAAGAGGTAGCAGTCAAGCCTGCTCCAAAGCGCAAGCGCCCAGCTGCCAAAGATGGTGAGTCTGACAGGAATATCGGTCTCATTTTCTAATCATGATTTAGTTGAGCCGGCGCCAGGAACAATTGGCGCGAAGAAGGCGGTCCCCCGTGTTAAGAAAGTCGATAAGGTTCCAGAGGCCAGTGATACCGAAGAAGAGGTGGCTCCAAAGCCTTCAAAGAAGCAGAAGACCACCGCCAAAAAAGCTCCTGCTGCGAAGGCTCCCACCGCGAAGACCCATCGAGCGCCTGCAACCATGCGTGTAAGCCGTGTCAAGGAGGTCGCCAAACCCATTCCCGAGGAAATGAACGACGATGAGAATGCCATGGACGTTGACACGCCCATGGCTGAAGCTCCACCACCAGCATGGGCCGTGGGCTTGCAGAACACATTGATTGGCCTACACGGCAAAGCGGATAATGCGTCAACTCGGTTCGATGACATGAAAGACACCATCGACAAGAACTCGAACGACATCGAGGCACTGGGCACGAGATTCAATGAAATGGACGTCAAATCTGACAACCAGGCCACTAAATTCACCAAACAGGCCACTGTGATCGCCACCAACGTTGGTGCGGGATTCAAAGAGCTGTCTGGCCAGCTCAAAGAAACACAGGATACCATCCTACAACACTCGCTGGGCATTGCCAAGAATGAGCAAGAGATTAACAAAACCAAGAAGCGTGTTGATACCATTTCTAAAGAGGTCAAGGAACTCGCTACCAAATTCAATGATCTCTTGGAACAAGCCTATCCGCGCGATCGAGGTGACACACAACACGAGGAGTTAAAGGAAATCCTAGGCAATCTGGCCGGCACTTGTGTGGATACTGAGGATCGTACAAAGACCAATTTCAAGACGATCCTCAAAAAAATTGATGATCTGATGCGCATGGTCCGCCTGATTGAAGGCCGTACTCGCGTCCCGGTCCAGGAAGAGCAAGAGGATCGCAACGAAGACCGTGATGACGACCAAGGCTCCGATCGCAGCATGGGTAGCGAGCACGAGGGAGAGGGCGACACCGATGACAGCGACGGCGGTAGCGACAGTGATGATTCTGGCAATGGACGAAGTGGCTGCTCGACTGCTTGGAACAACATCATGATAGAATACCACAACGGTACAACATCTCATGGGCAAGAGGAAATCGTTGACCAGGAGAGCGCCGAAGAGCAACCTCGCGAAGAGCTCCGCACTTCTCACACAGCGGTGCCTGACGAGTCCACCCGAGGTGGGCGACATTCACCATCGCGTCCCAACATCGACCGAGCGATGAACGAAGAAGATGTAGTCGATTATGGCGATTCAACTATTTTCGAAATACCATATACTGGTGAGCGCCGCGGTTATCAGAACGATGTCTATGCTGCTCATATCGCTGCGCCAAAGCAGGTTAGTCAAGTCCCAGTCCCCATTTCCCGGTGTATACTAACATTTCCAGGTTGAAGCAGCTGTGGTCGCTCCCACCAAGCCTAAGAGACGTCGTGTGATGAAGAAGAAGGACCCAGTCGAGTCGGAGGACAACACACAAGACATAACCTTTACCGGCGCCTCCGAATTTAACCCACTGCTCGCAAACCGTCATGTGGGGGGTCAAGCAAGCACAGTGGCCCAGCTCCCTCCAGTAGCGGCTGCAGCCCACTACAAAGCGCCAGCAGTGCGTTTCGAAGGTGACGAAACTGAACTTGACCTCGAGGACACCGAATTCAATGAGGATGAAGTCGACGCCGTGTCTACACCCCACCAAACCCCCTCTTCGTCACGCAAAAGCGGTCCAAAGGGTCTATCCGCGAAACGCCTTCTTGCGACCCCATCTTCTCGGAAACCTCGTCGCTCACTCCTTCAGACGAGTGTTCTCCGCAACGCGGGAAAGAGCGAACGAGCTCGGTTGGAGAAAGCAGAAAAGAAATCCACTGTCCCTGGAGGCGAGGAAAAGTTCCCCGAGGTCAACACCAGCTTTGGCGCTTCAGCATTCGACGATACCACCTCTTCACCAGTCGTCTCCCGCGAGTCTCCTCACAGCTACATTGAGGATCAGCGCCTCTTCGAGCAAGAGGAGGACAATGAAGATGTTGATAACGAATCCGTTGTTGGATATGCAGGCGAGTCCCAGTCCGATTATCCCTATGACTCCGATGTCCGCGTTGACTCTGAAGTCGACGATGACTCTGATATCGAAGATGACTCTGTTGCTGACGATGACTCTGTTGCTGACGATGACTCTGATGTCGGAGATTTCGGTGGACCAGACTCCTCTACTCTGAACTTCGCGGCTGAGCAACGTGAGAAAGACTAGAAGGAGGAGGAGGAGGAGGAGGAGGAGGAAGAGAAGAGAAAGGAAGAAGAAGAAGGTGGAAGAGAAGAAGAAGAAGGAGGAGGAAGAGAAAAAGGTGTGAAGGGTGACACTACGATACGTTCTGGTCAGTGTGTGGGCATGGTGGTTTGGAGTAGTGGGATTCTGGTGCGCATTATTTCTACATTACCTCTTCATGGGTCTTTGCGTGTGCGTCTGTATTCTCAGACTTGTTCTTGCTGCACTGGTTGGCGTGTGGGTTTGGGCGTTGCATCACATTACAGGACATTCTCCTTCGATGTTGTGTAATCGGTTCTGCGGCTGACATGGTTGCAGATGGTCTTTCCACATTTGTTGGCGCTGGGAATGATCATTGCTTCGTCAATGCTTGTACTCCTTTTGTACGAGATCAACGACGTTGATGTTTTGCCTGGGGTGCCTCCGATTATGGTATTTGAGCTGGCGTTGCGCGTTCTTCTGTATTAATGCCAAAGAATACGGTCTTTATGCATGTTTTCAGATGAAGACCAGATATATCCAAAGGATCCAGAACCTGGTCCACTTTTCATCGTATTTGCTGGAGCGCAATAAATCTGGCGGCACCATCACTTCGCCATAACTTCTCTCCTTGCTCTGTGACTTTTGAGCGAATGAAGTGATTACAGCTTTGACAATAGCCGTTCATGAGCTTGAATATATCACCGTCGTTCCTTGAGAGATGGGAGAGGAGTGGTGAGGGTCTTTGTTCTTGGCTGTGGTTCCAGACGGCTAACAGTTGGAGTTGTTTGCATTTCCAGATTCGGAACGATATGGCGTAGATTATCTGTAGGTGACATTACATCGAGGGCATCATAAGGTGCGCGCCAAGGTCAAGTAGGTAGTCCTTAACCGCATCCGATTAGACAAAAGATCCCATCATATAATTTGACAGCTTTCCCATTGCCCCCAAACGCCGCCTCATCCATTGTAGATGATACTTCAAGAACTTGTTGAACGTTCCGATAAAGTGATCCAAGGTGTATATACATCTTGCCGCTCCTCTTACAATTTTTCCTAGCTCTTCGTACATGCTCTCCCGCTCCTCTTCAGAACTGCTAGATTCCTTCGACGCACGCTGGACTTCCTCCACACGTTGCATAACTTGATAGATTCCGTTGAAGGCATCTAGCAATATAGAGCACAAAAGCATATGGAATCGTCTCATATCCATTTGGGTTTCATATCTCATCTGACCATCCGGCGCTTCCCATGCTCAGATACGATCCCCAAAGCATAGCCATTCCACGTTCGCCCAAGACTTGCCGATTGCGTCGCCAATTGAGAGATTCATAATATCTAGCATCATCTTTCTCGAGAAGCATGGCCCCATGCATTATCCGCAGCTCGATAAAGCCACCGCTCTTGTAGTCACCATGTTGGAAGGCGCTCCAAATTGTTTCACAGCATGTTGCATGGAGCTTGCCACCATTTCCGCAACCATCGAAAGCAAAGGCGAGCACGTACTTTTCTTTTGTCGAACAAGGCTGAGTCACAGGCAGGGTACCAAGCTCTTCATAATGTCGAACAAGCAAGTTGGGGATTCTCGAAAGCCACAAGAACTTCCTTACCTTGCATTCCGAATTATGGTTTGAGCGACAAGTGGGTATCACTTGGTGCTACCCTCCTCTTGAATATTCTCAGTCTTTTGGTAGGAGCTTCCGAATAACAAGATGGCTTTTCCACCCCATCATCTGCCCGTCTTCCATAGCCTCCATGTCATCAACAACTCCCAAGGCCGTTCCAGCAGGTCACAGTGGTGGCGTGAGATTTGAATAAATTGGGAGGTTTTACGATAAACGTGGCCGAGGAAGTCCTATGCTGCTGATTTGCAGATTCATTATAGGATATTCCGCGGGTCAGAAAACGAGATTTACATTGGAGCGAAGCAGTCAGCAAGATTGACCGAGCGCGGTGGATGATAAAGCTCGTACAATGGTTATGCTCCTCCATTTTCGTGATGAAAGCAAAAAATGGAGTTCCTTTTCAAACATCCTACAATTCCAACACATTTGGAATCTCGATATTTACGTCTTGTAAGAATTCGTTCCTGGATTCTGTATTCCAAAACCCAATTTGACAGGTCTCAATGCCCATTCTCTTCTCATTGCCGTCATAATATTTAAGCCGAAATCATATCCCATGAGATTCTTTCTCGAATCGATATTAGCATCTTCTTTTGTCCGCATTGTATAACCGCACATATCTTAGATTCCTATCAATCACATCCTATGCCCAGCCCATCTCCATCTATAACCTAACCCTCTCCCACCCCCTCCCGGCCTCCTGCAACCCGGCCTCCCCATCGACAAGGACACACCACCCCTCCTCGCCCCCCGTTCCCCCCTCCAATCCGCCAATAACAACACCCCCACCTTCCTCAAACTCCCTCGCTACCCTCATAACCTCCTCATCGTACGTCCCCGGCTGTAACCAAACCGCCGGAATACCCACTTCCCTCGCCTCCTTCAAAATTTGGAGCGTCGCCTTTGGAGGCGTGATGATACTAAGTGAGGTTTCCTTTGGGTGAGGAAGCTGGGATGGCGAGGGTAGGGTAGGATAGGTCTTTGATTTGATGGTTATGGAGGGAGACCGGGGGTTTAGAGGTATGACAGGGAGGGAGTGGGTTAGGTACCAGACCAGTACTGTCATCGAACAAAGGTAGTCAGTCATCCGTAGCCATAGAGCGATACTGCCCGCGAAGAGGAATCGTGAAGATCGGCTGAAGCAGAAAAGGTAATCTTACCTTTGTGACCGAATTTCGTGGGATCGGAAGATGCGCCTACGACTGCAAACTGAGGAGAGGAGAAGAAAGTCTTGAGTGATTTTTCCATGGCTTTGGAGAGCATGTGTGTATATCTCGGGAATGGTGGGAGAGGGAAGTTGTTCGGAGATGTTGATGATGCTGTTGTTGTTGATTAGAGACCAGCTCGCCATGTGGTTCGGGATGGCGTACCCCAGCATGCATGTCACTCGGGAAGATCCGTGTGGGGCCGATTAGCTAGGCCATGTCTTGATTGGTTCAGATTTCCGTGCCATGCTTCCTGGTGCGATGATTGGAATTGTCTGGTTGGTTGCCTATCGTTCAGGAAATATCTTTCAGCGGGACACTATCACGCAAACTCAAAACTTCAGCAGCTCAAAATTTGAGTCATGCGCTAGCTAGAAGAAAGACCACGAAGGAACAGGAATGGAGGAGATGAAGAAAGAGGACGTGGCCAGACTACTTGATGAAATTACTCATTATCTCGTTGCTAATAAATGTTGACCAAAATATGGACAAGACGATTGGTCAAGTCCGCAAACCCGTTGAAAAGGCTATTCCCCGTTCTTACCTCCCGATCTAGACTAAGCAATCGCCAGTCATGCAGGACATTTGCTATTCCGTAAACTCTTCACAACAACCATCCCAGCCACTTCTCGTACAGTTTTCCGTTCCTCGCTCTCGCCTCACCCTTCGCAGCCTCCTCAGCCAAGAATTCCTGCTCCTCGCGATCAATCTCGGCCTTGCCAGTGAAAAGATCTGCCCCCAGTGGTCCCGGTGCCTTCTCCTTGGTGACCAACTTGTATCCAAAGATCATAATCAGATACAATGGGATTCCGAGGTAACCAGTAACGAAGTTCTTGTAATCAAAATTACCGTAGGTCTTTGGACTCTTGGTGAAGACATCGAAATTCTTGGTGAGAGAGATCAGGATACAGAAAAAGAGGGCGATGTAAGAACCCATGATGCCGGCGGGAGCCTTGTAAGGAAGAGACGTTTCGGGAACACCTTGGGCGATGCGGGCTTTGATGAAGTAGATGTGGGTTACTAGGATTGAAATCCAGGCTAGGAGACCGAATTGTGTGACTAGGTTGACGAAGTAGTTGAAGACTTGCTTGGAGTCGCTGGAGACATTCATGTAGGCTAGAAGACAGAAGATGACGCTGACACCGAGAGCATACACGGGTACACCACGACGATCCGTGCGGGCGAGAATAGCGGGGGCTTTTCCTTGGACAGCGAGACCGTAGATGGTTCGTGCGGCGATGTAGAGATCGGAGTTGGCGGCGCTGAAGATGAAGAGGAGGATGCATCCGTTTAGAATACCAGGAAGGGACTTGATACCAGCGATTTGGATGGCTACCACGAATGGAGATGCAGATGCAGTGTTGTTGGTTTGCTTAGCTGCGAAGGCCAAGTCCTTGCTGTCGTAGGGAACAATCATTCCAAGCAAGAAAACCGAGAAGACGTAGAAGAAGAGAATTCGATAAAAGGTCAACTTGATGGCGCGTGGGATTGTCTTCCTTGGATTTTGAGCTTCGCCAACGGTAACTCCGACCAGCTCAGTTCCTTCAAACCGTCAGCCGAAGAACGTAGAGATTGTACTAACACGCCAAACTTACCCAGGTATGCGAAAACTGCTGTGACCATCGAGGACCAGAATCCCAAAAACTTGCCGGCTGATCCAGTCATGATGTAGGCGTGAAAAGCACCTGGATTCTTCCAATAACGGAAACCGGTCCGATCATGGGTTGGACCTCCACCAAGAGCAATGATCAGAGACAGCAAGATGAGTGCGCAGATGACTACGACTTTGATGGAAGAGAGCACGAACTCAAACTCGCCAAAGTATTTGACGCCGATGTAGTTGAGTGTGACGATGGCCACAAGGAATACGGTGATGAAGACTCCAGGATTGACCTTCGTTGCTGGCACCCAATATTGAATGACAAGAGAGGCCGCTGTCAATTGATTCGGAGTGACAATGATGTATTTGAACCAGTAAGTCTATCACGTGTTAGCATTATTTAGAAGACGAATCCGCGAAGCGACTCACATATCCGAGTGCAAACCCAAGAGCCGGGTCACAGAACCGAGTAGCATAACCGGAGAAACCAGAACCGAGTGGAAGCCATGCGGCCATCTCACCAAGAGCAGACATGACGGCGAAGACAATTAAACCGACAAACGTGTAGCTAGAGGCGACATGTAAGGATCCACGTGATTTACAGCAAAACTTGAAGATTCAACATACGCGATGAGAATGGAAGCCGGACCAGCTTTAGCGAGCGCTTTTCCAGTTCCAATGATCAAACCAGTGCCGATAGCACCACCAATGGCAATCATAGTAATGTGTCGAGACTTGAGGCCACGATGGAGCTTCGTTGCTGGCTGCCCTACGCCATTGTTCTCGCCGGCATCCGAGAGGTCTTTGGATTCGTGGGCATTGGCGACATATTGGTCCTTGCCTTCTTCGATGTATGGCTCATGACTGCCGGCCTCAGCCTTGGAGTGCCTGTTCCAGATAGCCATGTTGACGATGGCAGTGAGATTGTTGGGTCTCGAGGGCGCTTTTGAGGTAGCGTAAACCTGTGGGTGGTCTGGCAGGAGAGGTGGTGAAGTACTACTGTGTAGTGGAGGACTGGGGGTTGGGGGTGCGAGGGACACCCTGGCAGTCGGAACCTTATGTAGGACTCTCGATATTCTTCCCGTGTGGAAAATGCTGAGGTTGCGGCCAGGTATCAAGGTGAGGGATATTCCCCGGCAGCCAAGGTGGATATGCGGTGCAGACAGGCTACTGGTCGCCGTATCGTGAGGACTATATTTAGTGGGGAGGTTCGAGTTTTCGGGGCGAACGAGATGATCGGCAAAGCATGGCAATGGAAGCGGGCAGCGAAAAAACGACAATAATGCGGAGGAGTACTCAGGAGCCTATCAGTATCCCAGCTTCATTTCGAATCCCCGGCTGTACACGGCGGCGCCATCGTGTCGCACGTCGCAAGGGAGGGGCTTTCTTTCGATGGAGGCCACATCCGATTACGAGCAAGTCAGCCTGGGAGTTGTACAGATGCAACCGCTGCACGCTGCGTCCGAGGCTGACAGCTGGAGCTAGGTGAAGGCGAGGTTCAAGAGGGGTGCTGGGTGAAGGCGAGGTTCAAGAGGGGTGCCAGGTGTAACACAAAGCTATGCCACTCTTCTCTAGGCGCCCAGCTATTCCAAGCCTTTGCAAAGATAAGAGGCAGACTTTGGGAGAACTACTGACTGGCGGGCGTTGTCTGAGCGTCAGCCGTTGATAAGAGCACCACAAAGACATCCCTGAAGACTCTTGTGCTAGAGGTATTTGCAGACGCTTGTGCTAGAGAATACTACTATGAGTACTGTGTACCCAACTACTGTGTACCTAGGCTCTAGCTACGGTGACCTACTAGTGGGTAGCTTCTGCCGTAGAAGACACGTAGAACTTCTCCCGCTGTATGACTTTCGACTACGGCTGACAACGGCTGGGGTCCGCTACAGCACTATTTGTCAGAAGTCGGCCCTCTCCTCAACCCGCCACCTTTCTTCGACAAGACTCTGACTTGGCTCGTGGATAGTCGCAAGGTCATCCATGTACCTACTTTGCTGTCAGACGCTGAGATGGAGCCCGTCACTAACCCCACGGCTCGAACTCGACTTCGTGAAGTCTACCTCGTTTCCCATGAGAAAGAAAGCAGATCATCAATATCCTCCTCACTCTCAGCCTCGGCCTCAAACAATCGCCTTCATCAAGAACAAAAATGAAAACGCGGAGAAACAAGCTTTACTAAGAGATTCAGCACGTAACATGTCGGGCAACAAGCTTCTCTGTGTACGTAACATAATCTCCGCAGAGCAAGAGGTAGAGTCACACGGTGACAAGCCTGGGAACTCTATAAGATATAGAAAAACTCCGCAGAGTACACGTACCCAAGACAAGATCATGATCAAGCTTTTCTCCGCAGTGTGCCCATCATAAGAGCCTCTGTGAGCCGCATTAATAATGTCGGCAGTTCCACTCACCTTCATGCTCAGGCTCATGTAGAGGCACCCTTCGTCATGACAAGCTGATCCAAGAATTTTCGTTCTGTGGGCTTGTTATCCAAGCATCCTCGAATCAGCCTCCATCAAAGACATTCTGAGGTTTCCACGATTCCCGACACGCTTACAGCATCACAGCAAGTTGTGTCATTTTATAGCCCTAAGGGACAAGGTGAGAAATCAATCACGGTACAAGAATACGAAGCCAGCCAGTTGAACGACTTGTCATCGAGCGTATACTATTAGGCGATTCGAGCAATTGCTCCGAACATCTAGCTTCTATGTAAACTACGGCACCTCTAACAAGCATAACAGTTCAGTTCATTATCAGACGTTTACGACAGACATTTACACCTTCCCTCAGCATACAAGAGGCCGCCACCCCTCCCCTACCACAATTAAACAAAAAAGAGTACCAAATCCGCCCATCTCCCTGCCCCTCGAGATCATGGCTCGAACTCGGACACTCTTCGCTAATAATACCAATTTCAGTTTCATCCTCTCGAGAAACTAGCAAAGGCAAGGGGCGCAAACCCGGTAATTTAACCGCTGATAGCAATACGAGCACGAACCACGAATCACGAATGAATGGACGAGGACGTCTCCGCACTTTTATCATTGTTCTAGAAGTCCGCAGGGGGAGGAGAGAAGAAGCGAAATGAGTGAGTGAATGAAGCTTGTCTAAGGCGTAATTAGAGTTTGGTAATTTTCCGGCCGGTTGGCAAGGTGAATTGTTAGGATGAGGTGAGATAAGATGAGGTCTAATAGTCGAGGATAATATATACTAGGGAAGATTGACACCAATGAATACTTATTATATAAAGAAAGATAATTCTGTAAAGCCCTAGAAATTCTCTTTTGATTTTATTAATACCTGCTCCACCTACTAAGTCGTCCACTAATTAGTACAATATCCATCTTCAAGTACGAGGCCAACAAGCTTAGTAGGACACTTTACTCAACGGATATCTTTCAAGAAGGCCTCGAATCAAGTTACTATGGAGAGTGTTTGCTAGAAGTCTACATCACCAGTAAATAGAGTTACTGTATCCAAGCTAAGAGGTAGCTAGCAAATCAGAGGGTCAGTTCACAGCTTGCTCATCCTTATGAGCCACTATCATACCTATAAATAGGTACGGTCTCGTTGCTTGAGTAGGTAACCTGGCCTTTTGATGTCTTGACTCACAACCTGAACATACGTTTCGTTTTGAAATGGACCTGCTATTCCTGTAGATGCTGAAAAGCAAAACAGGAAGCCTCGGTCAAAAGTCATCTTTCCTCGCTGGCGATCTGCGGCGACCTAGAATGAAGTGAAGCTCGGCCATAGTTATGAAACAAGACGTGGGCTGTGCCTATAGTATTGAAAGATCGCGCATGTTGTTATCGTCTGGGTACTGTCAGACAACCCTGGTGGGAATCATCGTCGTCATGTATCGAGCAGAGTACTCTGACAGCAGTAGGCTATAATAATCACAGTTTATGGTCAGCAATTTCAAAAGCGATCATATCTCCTGAAATCGGGCAGAGCTTCGCTGCGTGTCACAGGGAGGAGTTGTCTCGCACATGGCAAGATGGCAATCAAGCTTCTTCTCAAAGAGAGTCCGCGACACCTGGGGGGAACGTGTTTGTATTCTGCCTAGAGGGCGACATGAAGTATCATAGCATCATGCAATATACCCCGCATGCCATGCCGCAATATTTTTCCCATACGCCGAAGATCCATCCTCTTCCTCTCTCTCTAAGTACGTGGAGGTCTGTCACCGAATCGGCGTGGTCGGTCCTGAACCTGTTGTTGTGCGACGGCAACGACATTGACTGGGATGGTGTCGAACTGTGCGAAACAGAATTAGCCATGAGCGTATTGTGAACAGTAATCGAGAAAAACATACACCCAACGACTTCAACAAGTCCTTAGTCTCCTGGTCGACATCCAATTGTCCGCTCTCGGTGTTCTGGGAGAAGTCCAAAGCAGAAACCTCTGGGACGTATTGATCCTTGCGTTCACGCTCTTCTTCCTGGAGCTTGAAGGAGATACCGCGGACTGGTCCACGTTGGATACGCTTCATCAAATGGGTCGTGAAGCCGGCAATCTGCCGTCATTTGTTAGTCCTTGCGCGCAGTCGACTGGATTGGCTGGTTGGAACCCGCTGGATCACGAACCTTGTTGCGAAGACGCTTCGAGGCAATGATAGCAATTTCATCGCAAATACGCTTGTTGGTCTCGAAGTCGAGGGTGAGCTTTGGGTAGTAACGCCTATGAAGTTTCGCGATTAGCATGCTGAAGCTCACTTCTCGGGTCGCTCACGGTCGCAAGAGGATGTTGCTCACTCGATAATGACTTTGGCGGACTTCTTGACTGTCTTTGTTCGTACACGACCCATGATTGCGGTTGTTTGGTGAGGTTAATGGCGGTGGAATGATCTGGCGATGGTCGAACGAGAAAGTTCAGGTTTCTCGAAATTGGCCTTGTGGGCTGGCGGGCTGGCGGTTGGACCCACATAATTTATAGTCACGTGCACCGAATATAAAAGATCAAGAAACATCATACTACTATCTGGTGTTGTACATAGCTATTCAAGTCTCAGCATCCGGGTTTTCTTCCTTGTTCTTTTTCTCCAACTTCCCTAATAGACTCGCAATAGCAGCACCTTGCCTCTTCACTTCTGAAGGAGCTGCGTCGAGGGGATTGTTGTATCGGCCCGGGAACGGCTCCGCTCGTTGCTGTTTCTTATATGATTCCGTGGTCGCATGTTCCAAATGTCCCAATTTGATGTTATGCGTGTCTGAGCTACGCGGCCTATGTGCGTGTAGTTTTACTGCTGCCCAACGAGTCATGCTTGCGGATGACACTTCCATGGGGACTTTAAGACCACCATCCTCCACAAGATTCACGGATGCCAAGGCAGGATCCGTTGGGAAGGCCTCTTGCGCAACAAATCCACCAATACCGAGGTGCGCTTTGCCTTCCCTGGAGGTATTGCTCCTTGGAGATAGGAGACGCGCATCAAAAGTAGACCGGGTGCTTTGTGGGCCCAGAATAGGGTGGTTGTCAAAGTAATTGTTCGTTTTAAGGTACGAGAGGCCTGCCGATGGATGTGTGGTGAACCTCTCGGCGGCCGCTTTGTCCGACTTCCCGGAAACATCGTCAGCCTTCAGTCCTGGAATGTCCAGAAACTCGCGAATAAGACTGCTCAGCTCAGATGTAACTGTGGTGTCTGCTCTCCTGCTAAGAAGCCAATTCAGATATGACGTCCCGAATTTCGACTTGAATATTGTCACGAAATTCCATTCTGCAACGAGGACGTTGGCAATACGGTCGGTGCTTTCTTGCCTGGGTAGTCTGTTCAACGCCTCCACCATCGTGCTCAAATAGCTTTGTTCTGGGATGGCCATGGAGAGTGCCGCAGAGATTTGTTCGAGATGCACCTGTTTGAGTAGCATAGGTGAAGGGATATCCAATTTGGGGAGCTTCTTGGAATCTGGCTGCGAAAGCATTTGTTGATAGACACCATCGTCGATTCTGCCCAACTCCTGCAGAAAAATTTGCTTCACGTTTTCGCGGCCGTGCTGTGTCGCGATCTCATCAAGACGAGAAAGAAAACCTTGTCTTCCTCCTTCAATTGAGCATCCTAAGTGGTTCTTCACCTGTCTGGTACGAGCCCGGCCCATGCCCTCCATGTAGTCGCTCCAGCTGCTGTAAAGTTCGGGCATTTCCATTGAGGGTGATGAGCTGCCTTCAATGTGAAGCTGACATAGCCAATTCATGTAGCTCAAGTTGACGAGACTAGCGGGATCTTCCACATCATTTCTGGCAATATTGGGAATTACCTCTCCATCAGGTCCAGGTGTGAGTACATTCTTTCCGTCTTCTGTAACGTGTCCAGCCGGCGTTTCCCCGGCTACTTTCGTATTTTGCAACTCTTCTTGAGCTTCTCTCCGGCGGTTTCGAAGATATACACGCAACACTTCTGCCCTGAGCACTTTGTCAAAATCATTCTTTCGGCGTTGTAGTCGTTTCGTAACAAAATCGGTGAAATCGCGCTGTGTCATGTCTCCAATGGATGGCCCACTGTACTTCCATCTTGCATTTGTGCCTTCAGCACTCGGTCCCAGTGTAGGCGCGCTTGCCCGATCCGTGTAATCATAAAGTGGCTCAAAAGCACTTTTGTGTTCCCCTCCGATCCTCTTCTTGACATCCGTCCGCACCATGGCAAGCCTCATCTCTTGAAACTTTTCCCATGTTTTTTCTAGATCTGAAGCTATCTCATAATCGGTGATGTGCTCAATTGTATCATTCGCTGTGAGTCGAGCAACTGTCCGGACGTAAGGTTTGACTTCATTGCCTGTATCGCGAACGGGCAGAGGTCGTTTGAAACCCCAATCACCACGGCGGATGGAGGACTCGGGTGCGGATATGGCTTGATGAGTCGGGAAGGGGGTGGTGCAGCTGTCTGAGGTGCGATAGCCGAGTGGTGCTTGAGATTCAATTTGCGGTTTGGGTAGTGGTTGAGGGAGGGAGAAGAGGCGCGATCCACGCAGCAATTGCGCAGTTGGGGACAGATGTCTGGACATGGTGGAGAATGAGGGCCTATGAACCACAGATCAGTGGCCGGCAATGGTTACGACGGGATATTTGGACATTGATAAAGAATTATTAGGATGGATGTTTGATTGAAGCTTGGAAATACGCTAATCCTATTCGATGCATTGTTCGGCGGCGCGTTCGGAGTGCCAATGGTTCAGGTTGACAAAGCGAACACCTCAGCCTCATCTTCCTAAGCCCTTCTCGCAGCTTCGGCGTGCATTACGCACTCGTTCTGCCTGGAGAGAAAGACATTATTCACCATACCGTAGCAGCAATACATATACACAGCAGTCCCAGCCACGATGGCCTCATCCTCAGAGAACAAAGAGCCCGCGAGCTACACCAAAATGTCCCAGGGCGATGTCGAAGCCATTGGCGCCCACTGTGCCATGGAGTACTGCCATGTCCTCGATCTCCTGCCTTTCAAATGCCTTTCCTGCAAAAAGATGTACTGTCTCGACCACCGGACCGAAACTGCCCACAGATGCCCTCACGAAGGCGCTGCCGCGAAGGCGCGAACCGGAATCAACTCCAACATCACCCTCAAAGAGAAACCCTCGATATACAATCACGACAAGCAATGTCGCGCTCCTACTTGCAAGACACTTATAGACACACCAGCATCGCCGAGCTGTGAATGTCGAGAATGTCGTCGCCACTTTTGCCTTTCCCATCGCTTCCAAGACCAGCATGCTTGCACAGGGAAACCAGTCATCGCTCCTGTTACGCCGCGAGAGAAGGGCATGGCGGCTCTGGATCGCTTCAAAGCCTGGGGATTGAAGAAGAAAGAAGCAATGCCGTCGACAAGTAGCATTTCACTACGACCGAAAGTGGATAAGAAACCTGCCAAACCGAGCATTGCTCAAATCAATACACTCAAAACGACAGCAAAGGGCGATGTCAAGATCCCGGCAGAGAAGAGGGTGTACTTGTATGTGGAAGCTTCAGCGGATACAACGACGGCCAAATTTCCCACGGGCAAGTTCTACTATGGAAAAGACTGGAGTATAGGTCGCGTTCTGGACGCTGCGGCGAAAGCGTTACAAGTACAAAACGTGAACAACAGGGTCGAAGGGGAGGAAGAGAAGCTGCGGGTGTTCCATGTCGAGCAAGGCAGGTTATTAGAATACTCGGAAAAGGTGGGAGAGGTATTGATCACCGGCAACACCATTGTCTTGCTGAGAGGAGTTGGACCTGCTGTGCCGGACCTCATCACTGTCTAAGCGTTTGAGCGACTTTACGATTGTATGAATGCATAGCGTGGCGTTCGAAGCCCTCGAGTTTCATCGACCGAGGGAGGGGTTTGCTTGTTGCTGTAGATGATTACATTAACGTGTCTTACTAGTTGTCTTTCTGCTGATTTTATGTTTCTCGCCTCTGGGGGCGGCTTGTTCGTATCTTCAAAAAAAAGAAAAGGTTGTACTTGCTTCATTACTGCAAAGTTGCTCAACATGTGCACGAGGACATGAACTCTTATCACGGTCATGTATAACGCTGCCGCGGGCCGTCCTTCGCCGAAAACTACCGTCTTTGTCTATATGCTACTACTGATAGACAGCTCAGTCACAATGACCATGGTATAGCAACCTTTTTCTACCAGCCACCTTCTTTAAGCCTTCTCCCAGTACCTTGATTTGCACGTTTTCACTCTTGAGTCAAAATCAAATTTATATACGGCTTACGATGCTCCTCACGATATCAATCCAAGCACGGAACCAAAACCATTCCGGCAACTCAAACAGCAAGCCAAGCACGAACCTGAACACGAACTCGACATATCCGATACAACCCATGAACTCGATTAATCGACCAAATAACCCAAGCACGGCAACAATTGCACCCTGGTGTCCATACGGCGGAGATTACTACCCCTGCCCAGCATCCTCATCGTCCAAATTCGTCGGCTGCTGCGTCGGCGGTACGATAGACTGCGAAAGCGGCTGTGCCCCAGAAAAGCTCAGAGCAACATCCTTCGAGGCAAGATATTTCCACGACTTCGTGGATGGGACATGTGCATCGCCATGGAGCAAATTCTATACATGCGCCACGACAAAACCTGATGATTACCCCTTCCTTGGTTGTTGCGAGGCAAACCCTTGTAATTCGGGATGTCCAGCGGGAAAATTGGAGGCAGCGGCTGCGCCAGGGGGAGTAGATGGCGAGGCCTATGGTGTTGACTTTGGAGCTCCTGCCTCTAATTCTGTCCCAACGGCAACTTCTACTGTTGGTACTACGTGGACAACAGCGGCGACGATGATACAGATAACCACATCAACTTCTATATCGACATCCACATCTATATCCACAGCGACATCGACATCGACCTCCACAACTACATTCGCATCGACATTGACATCGACCTCGCCACCATCATCACAATCGAGCTCGATACCGGACATCAAAAGCAGCCATCCACCTCCCTCAGCCACAACACCAACCTTGACAACTCTCCTCACCTCGCACAAGCTCACCCGTACCTCTTTACCTCTTCCAAGTGCGAATGCATCGGTAATGGCGGTGGCAGCGCCCCCCGCGGCGAAAAAGAGTTTGGTTATTGTTGGCGGTAGTATTGTGGGTGGTTTACTGTTGCTTTTACCGTTGGTGGGGTGGTGGGTTTGCCATGTTTTGAAGAAACGGAGGGCGCAACGGCAACAGGGGGAACTTGGAGAGGGAAGGATAGAGGTGCTCGTGACTGAAACGGTGGGGACTGGGATGGTGGGGGATGGAGAAGCTGGAGTGGTGGAAAGGGAGAGGGGAAGGAAAAGGCAGAGAGAGGTCTTCGAATTACCGGCTGAGGAGGTTTATCATGCTAAATGAGAGTCTTCATTTTCTTTTGGTTGAATGAGTTGGACCTGTGAGGTATCCCGTCTCTTACTGTACGTTCAAGACGGGGTTTTTTGCTTCCTGGACTGGAGAGAGGGTGTTGGGTATAAATACCATGGTAGTGAGCAACAATTTGTGGAATAATATTAAAGTAAAAACGTTGTCTCCAATGGCACAGAGTGGTCGGATGTATGCGGTGACAACGGAGACGAGCTATGCGTATTGATGATTTGCGACATCCGTTGGGTACTGGACCCGAGTGATCGAAAGTATCTTGAGAATCTACTTTCATCTTCAAGCATGAAACGACGAAGGGCTGCAACGTTTGAGCGGATCGATTGTTACGCGTGTTTTGAGGATAGCGATGGCATGTACCGATGCTCTCCGCCAGATGCGGTGCCGAAGACGCGTAGTCAGCGGACTTACCGCGTAGATAGGTATATGGCAGTACAACTGATTTGAATCGACGAAATAGCTAGAAGGGATCGAAAACGGTACTTGATGCGGTAGCACGCATGATGGGTCAAACTGTGGTGTTGGAGCAGGACGGAGGTTGCGCGGGACTCGAGGCGGAAGGCATTATTGAGGCATGACTGCGTATCGAGGCAGGATCGAGCTGCTTGTAAGGTCAAGACGGTAGGTAATACTTAGACACTCACTGAATGATATGAAGACGCCTGTATATTATACAATATTGATACGCGATGTGATGATGAAGGCAGTCGTGGTGTTGATGCTTATGTCTGAGTTGTCCAAGATCAGAAAACAGTGGGGCTGGGGCAATTTATTTCTTGTGTTTGAACATGCTGGAAAGCAAGCGATTTTCCGAGCAATGCTCACTTCGCTAGCGCAATGCTCGATTCGCTCCTCAGCGCTTTCCATGGCCTACAAATATCCTCGCCCGCCCTCCCCCTCTTCCATCTGTCAACTCCACTCCACTCCCGCCCACCAACCATTTCTCCCGTCCACGCTTCAACCACATCAACTTCATCAAACAATCTCACTCTCCCATCTAATTCATCATGACTGGACGTAAGTAACCCTTCTCCTCATCGCTGCACTCTTTATTCGACGCGTCTCTGCCCTCGTCGTCGCTGTTCACGGTCGCAATCGGCTTGCCTACCTACCCTCGAGGTGGTGATGTTGCCACTTGCGACCACGACTTCAGCTTGACGCGTCCCTCATTTGCGCGACTTGCATACACCACAACAACATCGCACGCGCTCTTCGTTATTATATCCCACCCTTCCTGAAGCACCTCACTGACGCGTATCAACAGGTGGAAAGGGCGGCAAAGGTCTCGGAAAGGGCGGAGCCAAGCGTCACCGCAAGATTCTCCGTGACAACATCCAGGGAATCACGAAGCCAGCTATCCGTCGTCTCGCTCGTCGTGGCGGTGTGAAGCGTATTTCTGCCAGTATGTACAACCTCCGCCTCATCGGCGCGTCACAACACGCCACTAACAAACATCAACAGTGATCTACGAAGAGACCCGCGGCGTTCTAAAGTCGTTCCTCGAATCCGTCATCCGTGATGCAGTCACCTACACCGAACATGCCAAGCGCAAGACCGTTACCTCGCTAGATGTCGTCTACGCCTTGAAGCGACAGGGTCGTACCCTTTACGGTTTCGGTGGTTAGATTGCTTGTGGATTTGATCGCATTTGTTGGCTACTCGGTGTCTTGCTTCCATCGCCTGCTCATTCATGAGTCATTTCAATGCTTGCGAGGCCAAGGACACCATCGGCACGAAACAAATGGATATGGTGTTATGGCGGCTGGACTGATTTGCTGTTGACGGTTGAACGGCTCAGCTATATTTTATCAACGAACAAGATTATTGGCGTTTGGCTTGTTTTTACTATGGATATGAGATTGCCTCTGGCGTGAGGCAGTATGCAATGATTACAAACTTTGAACATCACACCTCCCTTCCCTCTTGCAACAATGATTCTTCTTTGTCAACTTGTTATACATTGCTATCGCCAACAGCCTCATCACTTCCACGACTCTAAAGCTTCCACAACATCGGACACCTTTCCTGCCGCTCCTCCAATTCCTCCCTCCATTTGTACACTCTTGACAACTGCAGTGTGTAATTCTTCTGTAGCAGCTGCACAGCAGTCTTCTACCAACAAAACATCATACCCCCTTTCGATCGCGTCTTTGATTGTACTAAGCACACAGACATCCGTCGTCACTCCTGTAACCTTGGTTAAAAAGTCAGTATCGACAAGCAAGGTCGAGTCGTCAGTCACGATCCCCTTGTGGCCATTGATAAAAAAGCTCCAAATTGCGTCTTTGGCAATAGCTTCACGAGGCAATCACAACCTGAATCCATCGAAGAAGAGGACGGGATGTACAAAAACTTACGATTAGATTCTTGATATCCTTGTTCCGGAGTATGAGATCTAGATCTGTCCATTGGAAAGCGCTGCGGAGGGGTTTATCTATTATTATTTCTCCTTCTTTTGGAGAAAGGGAGGAGATGATTTCGTGGCCTGCGGAACCGCGGATTAGGAAGGGGCCTAAGGGGCCTGAGGAGCCTATGTGTATTTGTTAGTATATTGTTATTGTATCTCACTATTGGGGTGATATTTGGAAAGGATGGGGTGAGTGGAGGAGGAACGAGAGGAGAATTACCTATCTCAGCACCCCCGATCCTACTCCTAAACTTCTCTCGAGGGGGCAGTGTTGAGAGATCGGGTCTATGACCTTCACGCGTGTGGAGTATTTGGAGTTTCGAGGCGCGGGACACTTGTAAGAGCTGTTGGATTCGGGGGATTATGGTTTTTATGTTTTCAAGGGGGTAGCCTAGACAGGCGAAGTAGCCGTCGGGATCGCAAACTATATATATCGCGTGAGAATTATGGTGGTGGTGTCAATGGTGGGCAATTGGGAGACGGACAGTCACGTTGCATGTCTATTATTATTAGAGCGGTTGTGGATGGTGAGAGGGTGGCGTTGTACGGCCAGGGGTAGGGAGTCGACGAGCGGATTTGGCTCGTCATCTTCTTGGCTATCTGTTTGGTGTTTGTATTCAAAGATTGCCGTTTTGGGAGGGTTATGATTGTCGTGATAGGGCATGAGTCATGATTCCTTGGTGGAGCAATCCCCGTCGAACGCGGAACTCTTGGCGATTCTCTCTACTTATTACTTTGAAACTTGAACATCTCCTGCAACAACGACTTCAATTCCTTCATCATGGTGTGTCACACGCTTCGGTCTTTTCCTCCCGCAACTGGTGATTCGATATTGTATTACTTCCTGATGAAACCGATGAAGTCTGCCTGGTTTCTTCAAAGGGATGGCAGAAGCAAAACGGCATACCAACGATTCAACGATAAGAGGGTTAGGTAGCAGAGATTGTGGCGCGATCTGCCCCGGTTGCTGTTGCATAACAAACGAAAGGCACAGCTATACTCACGGAAAAATCCAATACCAAGACCGTCGTTCAGTACGTGATCAATGAAAGAGCAGATGTAGAGACTTTTTTGTAATCGGTTCATGGCTAGATCTAACATGTGTACACAGAACTTTCTTGCGCTGTTCGAATTCGATCCTCAAGGCAGGCTTCATGTCTACTCGACTCTTAGCCATGGATATTTGAGTCGAAAGACCGCCCCATGAGGTCGAGCATTTTTTCTAAGAACGTTCAGCCTAGGGTGCAATGAGAAATATGGTGCGCGCTGCAGGCTCGATTTGAGGCCAAATTCGTGCAGGGGCAGAAGGGAGACAAGACGAGAATCTCCTAGTAGGCGCTACATAACAGCGGCTATGGAGTTGTGACCTCCCTTATCCACCCCGGCTTCCTTGCTTTCTATGATGGCAGCGAAGACGATGTTACGACCATGGGGGATCGACATGATAAGCAGGCTGCGAATACGATACTAAATCGCGTACACGTCCTGAGTTGGTGAGTTCCACTAGAGAGAAATTGCCTTATGCATTGCATCGGCTGCGCGAAGAGAGGCGTCTTTCGTTCGATGCTTTGCCTTGCCCACGCCCCCTCGTCAGCCTTGTTATTGGCACAATCCACGGGCACAGAAGCCTCGAAATGCAGGAAACCGGTTTTATTCTCGCAGCTGGTGTGTTGTCTATATTACTATGGACGACAAAGACCAATATTCTTTTTCCATCGAGACAACAACAACGCTGTAGTTACTCTTAGCTTGGACCTTTGATAAGCTACATAGATGCACAAAATATTGTCACATGACGGTCAAGCGCTGACAAATAAGAGATCCAACTAAGAAAAGATGACTCAACCTTTCATGCACCGTAAAATGGCAAACCTGCGGTCCTTCAGGCTCCTTGGAGTATTTGGAAATCCCTCATACCACTCCGAAGTCCACTGCGAACTACTGGAGACCTCTTTAGATGACCATCCTAGCTATGAAGCCGTATCTTATACATGGGGAGGACAGACCCCTAGCCAACCCGTTAATTGCGAAGGCAAACAAATGCTGGTCACCAGAAATTGCGTGGACGCACTGCGACGATTCCGACCCATGATTGAAGGCGAGCGTCGACTCCTCTGGATCGATTCTATCTGCATACATCAGTTGACAGACGATGAAGCAATGGCAGAGCGCCACATCCAAGTGGGCGAAATGGGGCGCATCTACCATGAAGCAGACCAAGTTTTGGTTTGGCTTGGACATGAAGATGGCTCATTGGATGACTCGGCCAGCGGCCAAACTCTTGATTGTACCTCCGTCTTTCAGTGGCTTGTAAATATGTCGGAGGCGGCAGGAAATTCGACGGACGTCAGACAAGATCGTGACTTTATGTGGATTTTAGAGCAAATCAATTTCTCAGGTAAGTTAAAATGTCAGCTGCTGAAGTGTCGCCATACTAATTGAATCAAGATTTGGAAGGTATCTTCGTTGTGGTGCCGTGGTTTAAACGCCTGTGGGTTGTGCAAGAGATTGCGCTTGCCAAACGGGCTGTTCTATGTTACGGAGAGATCAACCTCCCATTTGAAGCGCTCCTCCGAGCCAGACGCATTCTCACTGACCTTTCAACTGCCAGTGCCCGTGCAAATCAAGCTGTGGGGGCCCTAGACAATGGTTTTGATATCCATGATCGAGCCTCGAGAATGCTCAAAAGTATTGGCTCAGCATCAGCTCCTGATGCGGCGGACCTTCTCGAGGAAGCCCGCTTTTCCCGTGCATCGCTGCCGAAGGATAAGGTCTTTGGCCTGTATGGGTTCTTCGAGGCCTTGGGCATTGATTTACCGACACCCGATTACACCAAAACAGAAGCACAGATTTATCGCGAGACTACTCTCGGCATCATAACTTCAAGTCGAAAACTGCACATCTTGGATCAATTCCATGGGCTAGGAAACACGCCTGAACTTGTCTCTTGGGCACCGGACTGGAGCTATTTCAAGCACGCCATCATACCAGTACAAGGAAGAGAAGGATCGCATCTTGTATCGCGATTCTCTGAGCCCAGATTCAGCTTTGAAAATGATGGCATGCATCTGAGGTTGGCGGGAGTGATTTGTGACCGAATAATCTCTCGAGCTGAGCGGAACATTGCATGGCATGGTCACAAAGGGCTGGGACCGCCACTAGAATACTTCCAACTGTCTCAAAACACCATGCCTACTGACTCTTTCTGGCGAAATATTCTAGATAATAATCGTCTACACAGTCAAGCCATTCTACGGGTATGGAATGTCAGCGTCTTGCAGCAATTTACCCGATTAGCTTTCGAAGGTGGAAACGAGGATCACATGGCCTTGTTTGCTACGCTTCTAAGCAGATTCTGTAAGGTTGGAACAGTGCAAAAGGATGAGGCAAGCTTGAGAAGGTGGCATGCAACTCTTATGGGCGAAGCAGTTGCAGACCACATTCCCGACGATGACAAACCAGAAGCGATGACCTGGATGAAAGAAACCTTGCAACAAATCCGCAATACCCCAAAGCTCTCACCTTTACTTGATACCCCCGAGTTCAGAATATTCGAGGCCCTCTCTTGGTCTAGTGAGCTACGGTATCAACATGATTTCGTGGTCAGGATCTCTTATTATCAGACCATCTTTCGAACAGAAAAAGGCAGATTGGGAATGGCGCCCCGCAGTATTCAAGTTGGCGATGATATTGCGGTGTATTCGGGAGGGAGACTTCCGATGGTACTGCGTCGTCAGAATGGAGGACCTCACTTTCGTTTGATCTCCATGGGGTATGTGCATGGCATCATGGACAGTGAAGCATGGCCTGACGAAGTTTCTGTACCTGAAGATATCATTCTCGTATAGTTGCAGTTCGCGTAATCTTTAACGTGTATTTTCTTTGGGGTCAAGGAGATCATTCCCCCCTCCACCACCACTTCCAATTCCTCGCCACAACTATCTCCCTGTATAATCTGAGATACCTTGTCGTTGACCTTTAGTAAATTGTAATTCACTCAGTGACGCGAAATCCTTTCCTAAGAACTTCGTACATAGATATAACGATTGGGGTGTATCGATGAACAGTACATAAAACGAAGGTCGTCAGGTATCGGCCTCACTGGGAATACCATTTGCTAGGTAAGAGATGCAGCGTGGTTGGTAAATTTGTTTTGGATGACGATATGTTCCATCGCTGGTCTAGTAGAGGACAGTGGGGTTATTGCGATGATTTTCTTCCCTACAAACTGCCGATTGACTTTAGGGCCAGATCATATTCCTGTTGAAACATTAGTAAGAAGAGGGACAAGAAGGATTACGATTCTCCCACGCAAAAAAAGGATGGAGGAATGGACAACTCGTCGAGAAGAGCGTCTTCACCGTAAAGAGAGGCGTTCAAAGGCCGATGAGAATGTGGAGATGGAGAGGGATGGAAAGGTGAGAGGAGAGACATGAATGACAATGGGTAGGGGGTAGGGGGCTGAATGAATAAGTTCTAGCGGCGGAGCCACGGTGAAGGCACTAAAGCAGCCCAAGATCTTCCCCACCTCACTCCTCACATCTGCAACGACAATGGTGATAACCACCAACACCTGGTTTCTCAGTGCATGCACATAATGCCTACCTTTGATGTAATTATAGATTTAAACACGGGCATACTGTTTCAATTGACAGATCCAGGACTTCAATGCCGTAACGAGCAACCCATATTCCATCCTCCGTGTTCTGGGAGGATGGGGCAATATCAAGTGAGAAATCCCTCAAGTTTTCGTCTCCCGTCTCTGTTACTTCGAGGGCTAACAATGTGTGAATAGTGGTCCCGGTCTTGTGTACGCGCGCCTTCCGCCTATCAGACTGTATTTACAGAAGCTGATCCCATCCCGCATACAGCATGTTCCGTAGCATGATAGCAGGCACAACAACAGCGGCAATGTTTGGTATCGTTTTTGCTATGTTCTCCGCCACGTTGACTGGCACCGCCGCTTTACCCTTCATCGTCGGCTCTAGCATAGGCTTCGCGTTCGGATCCTGGCGCTGGTACGCTGTGTCAATGTCTGAAGCTCTCATACGTTTGGATGCATATCCCGCTCTGCTCCGGCTACACTTGATGTCGAATTTCCCGTCAAAGTTCAGAAACTGGCCTGCGAGCAGTTTTAGAGCAGAGAGATTTAAGGACAGTGCTATATTGAAAAGTATGCTTGTCGCTGCTTGGTTGTCTGCTAGGCCGGCATTGGAGGATATCGAGGGGAAGAAAGAGGCGGCGATTGTGGAGGGGTATACTAGGGGGAGTGCTGAGCTTCATGCTCTGGAGGCGGGTGAAGAGAAGGTCAATTGATGTTTGCGGCCTTGAAGTCTGGGCGCGAGAATCCTAGACAACAACTTTTGGCTAGCTTCTATATCTCCGAGTCGCCAGGTTTTCCCACAGACATACAAGATCTATACTATAGCACGGCCAGCACGACGATATTTTTACCCTGGGTACTACTACCAGTCTCATAGGTTTGCCTAGCTTTTCTCCTTTGACAAATTTCTAGCGAGCAGGACACAATGGCTCAGCCTTCTTTCCTCCACATTACTGGTGGCACTCTCGATATAGTAAGACGCCTGGTACAGGCTCAAAAAGCACACAGGTGATTGGTCTATTCTGGTCTAATTCTCCCTAAAGTAGCCTTAGGCTGCAGCTAGACCTGATAGGACTAGCAAGTCGGCAACTCCGCTACATCTTCATTCAGCTGAGGTAGCGGGAGAAATTCCTCTGGAAACATAAAGTCAAATCTGATCTGCTAGCCAGGACCGAATGCTCTTCTGCAGATTGTTCGTATTCCCTTCCAGCTCTTTCCGAGTGCTCTGAACTTGTCTACTTCCTCACCATCACATTGGTGCTTTTGCATCATCAACGCGGCTCATCAATGCAATCATCTGAATCACTATCATAGTAGTCTCCTTCACCAACACATTGGTGCTTGTGAACCATCATCATGGTTTGCTGTTGCAATTGGTGAAGTCGTGCTGTCCCCGTAGCATTGGAGGGTTCGATACCGTTAGCTAGAGGTCTATAGTACATGGTTAGCCCAGATCGGTTGAATCTTTCCTCGAGCCCACATCGTGACGGGTTGTCAAAGCCGACGTGCGATACCCCATCTTATTATTGGACAACTCCCCCTCAAACCAAGAATCTCGAAGTACTTCTCCCGCCGATGCCCTCTTTGAAGGCTCAAATTGTAACATACTTCGCACAATTTGCCCCACTTTGAGTATATCTTCCCGAGTCAGGTCCTGGTTTTTCTCCTCGTCAAAATAAATTTCCTCCAGCCACTCTTGCAGCGTATAACCGGACTTTTCTCCAGGTGATGCACTATCCATGGCGCGCCATGTTCGTTGCCAACGCTCTGGCAGCTCATCGTTCGCCATCTCAAGCATCTGGCGCACGAGGATGGTGGGCGTTATCATGAAGCTGTCGAAAGGCGGTTGGCCGACTACAAGCTCAAAAAGCTGCAGGAAAATGTAAGCTTCCACTCAACTTGCGGCTAAATTGATTCTCCTTCGCCTCGACACGTCTGTTTTAAGGTCTAAACTCACCATACAAGCCATGCTCCACAAGTCCACGCGAAAATCAAACTGCTCTCCGAAAATGATCTCAGGTGCTCGAACAGGGAGCGGTGTGTGAAGTGTGTCAGAAATGTCATCGCTCATGAAAGATTCACCAAAGTCTACTATTTTGATAGGGTGAAGAGACGTTGAAGGATCAACTGTAAATGAAGTGGGCCTGACAAGATATTCAGGTACACCTGGTTCCAGTGTCTCTCCATCGGTTCTTCTGATCAATCCGATTTCCGGGTTTCCCAGCTTTTGGAGCAACTCATCTTCACTTAGGAAATGTACGGGAGGAATAGTGAAGGCTAAGTTGCGCGTGTGCAAATCTAATACAGGTAAGAGAAGACAGACAAAGAATTGAGGAGTTCTTGCCTACCTCCGTGTCCAATTTTCTGCTGGTGCAAGTAATCTAGGCCGAAAAGAGCCTGCTTTGCGATATCTTTGGCAAGCTTTCCAGGAAGTCTCTCGCCACGAAAGCGCGCATCAAGTAGATCAGAAACACTTGGGCCCAGAACTTCAAGCACGACGCAGCTATGAATTCCATTCGGACCGAGAAGTTGAAAGTGGTCCAACATTTGTACAAGATGTCGGTAGCCAGGGTGCTGAGGGTGAATGGTCGCTATAGCGCGTAAGACTTTGAACTCTCGGTTTCCTTCTTCTACTTCGGACACAGAGATTTTTATAGCAACATATCGTTGTTCTCTGACAATTTGTAAGCTTCGTATCCATCAAAGGACAGGGACAGGCGAAACCTCTGGTCTTTTGCAGCCCACACTGTCGAGTAACCACCCCAACCTAATTTGTGCATTATCCTGTACCGCCCATCTTTCAGGATGTCTCCTAGGCGGATAGGATGGTAGCCACCTCTATGATAACGATTCAAAGGCTCAGCATCAACATTGCAGATGTGCGAACACCGATCCCTCTGATACCGTTTAGCAGATGTGAGGGAGAATTGATGGCGAGAGATTTGAGCACCAAGATGGCTCTTCCATGGGCAAGCGCTTCGAGGACCGACCCAAGAAACAGGGTGAGCACCTAGTCCATGAGCATTCATGCCGCTTCTGAAAAACGAGCTGTAGATTGGAGTCCGCTGGTGTTGCAGGCCAAGCGCTACCTTAGGTAGCGGACAAACTCCGCAGCAAAATCACGTGGAGGTATGACTTGAAATATTTTATTACATATTCCTAATTAGATCGCAAGTCCCAGGATCGCCATCCACACTCCCAATGTTCGACTTAAACTGACTAAAAAAGTATTGCTGCCACTGCTGGATGAAGTCGGCGTTCCAGTCGCCACATTCGAGCCCAACGAAAAGCTCACCGAAGACGTTGACACTGTCTTGGTGGCAGGATTTGATAGACCCATCACACTCCCAATAACATCAGCAATTCCCATTGTTGAAGGTACACCTGTGGTCACCTTTGTTGGTTTCTCGGAAGGACTCAGAGTTGTGGTCTTTCCATTCTCGACGAGGATGGTTTGACCAGCCGAGTTTGACGATAGAACCAGAGTTGTCTGGAACGGCGCCATGCCAATCGTGATGGTCCCTCCCATAGTGAGAATTTTATCGGAAATGTGGTATTCAGAAACGACAGACGAGAGAATGGGCGAAAGTGTAATTCCATCGACGGTAAGTGGTGTTGGAACGAGAGACGGTATCGTAGCTGTATGCTCATTATTGACCACCACAGTCTGGCCAAGTGAATTAGTCGTGAGAAACAAAGTCTTCGGCGATGCCGCGTCTTGAATCGTTACAGAACCTCCGATTGTTAAGCTTTGACCTGATACCACGTAGCCTGGTGATGCAGGTTGTGGAGCGAATGTGTAGCCTGCCAAAATGATAGGCCAAGTTTCAACCCCCGAGGCTAGCGTTGAAGTCATACCGCCTGCAACAAGAATAGAATTTCCAGCAGTATCAGTCGCTAGCGCCACGATGGCCCCTTTATCGCCAGAAAGTACGAAGGCTTCCCCAGGAACGAGAGTCTGCCCTGATATGACAAGTGGCGGGACAGTAGTCTGCAACGATGGTGGAACGGTGGTACCTCCTACTATGATGGGAGGTGGCGTGATGATAGATTTGCTCGGATCTGGAGATAGCAGAATTGTGCTCGCATGAGTAGAACCGCCTACCACTGCAAACGTGAGGCCATTTGATGTCTGGACAGCGACTGGAGTGCCACTAATTGTGACTGCTGCCTCTTTTCCAAGCGCCATAGTCTGCGTCCCAATGACAAAGGCCGGTGCAAGTACAAGTGAAGTACCGCTATTTCCAGAAGCTGTCAAAGCGGTTGATCTAATTGGCAAGATGGTGTCTCCGAGGGTGATTTGAGGTGCCTGCGTGGAAGTGGCTCGAGATAGCGCAGGGGAAACGATGATCTTTGAACCTGGAACTTGTACATCGCTGGAGACAACGTTCTTTGCGACGGTCGTAGACGATTGGACTGGCTCCGCGGTCGTCGCCTGAGTGCCCGGATCTTTTACTGTACGGATGGGCTCTAGCCCAGTAGTATACGACGTGCTTGTTTCTGTCAAGAACTGAACAGCTTGGACAAAAGTGATCTTGCCTAGGACTTCGCGCCCTGATGAGCTTTTACACTTTTGGAAGGCTCGGTCATCTGGGAATGCCGAGCGATAAAAATCGATGGGAACTTCTCCCTTCTTCCAGACTGGCACAGTCGTCGTCGTCGTCACGCTGTTTGGCATGATAGTGAGGTCACCGATGACAACACTCCGACAGGCTACCATTCCAGCGGCTGTATCAATTGAATCAGATTCGGAGTCATCGGGCACTTCTGTTATTGCTGCTGTTGGCAAAGGAGGATGGGATGGGAAGGTGATTGTTGATGAAGTCACCGCTGCAGCGCATGATGTGTTTGCATGAGTCCCGTCTAGCATAGCATCCAGCGCTATTCCCTGAAGCGAATAAATGTACGGGTATTCAACGATTGTATTTGGATAGTTTCTGTACTTGTTAGCCATCCCAATATGATGAAGGCGGCCGTCTTAATCTTGCAGCTTACGAAAGCATATCGCGCGCAACTTGTTGGAACGCCATATTGGTGTTGTTGTCATGTTTGCAAATTGTTTCCCTGTCTTGGAGTTGCAAATGACTCGCGATATTTATGCTCCTCACCGAAATGGAATGAATGAACGAGCCACCAATGCAAAAAAAAAAAGAGATCGACTCACATAACAGTTGTCAAAGCACCACTCAGACCGCGAGAAAGTGTGACGGTGGTTTGGATTGCCGTAGTACGTGTCGGAACGCCCCCAAGCGAGACGATTCCCGCGTCATCAACGCCAGAAAGGTCTATGGATTTTGTGATTGTTTCTGTGGTGTTTGTTTGATTATTCACGACATGGATGATAGTATGCGCAGCAAGCGTCATCATACATGCTGGTGTCCATATCAGTGTCGACGGCTGGGCTCCAAGGTAGTTACAGTATGAATGACAAGATCCGTTGGTCGGAACTGGGTGCACGGAATTTATTGTGTGGCTTCTTGTGATATGTGTGTTTGTTGTATTTGTGGGTCGTTTTGGGGTCGTGGTCTGCGGTATCTGTGATGAGCCTTTTTGTCCACTCTGCGTTGTAAGGTCGAGGCTGGAGGTCGGTATAGCAGATACAAGACGAGAGGTCGACTTGGGGAGGAATTCCGAAATGGACGAATGACTGCTCGAGAAATCGCCCAAGCTGCTATGACTAGATGCAGAGATGTTGCTGAAGCCGGCCTCGTTCAAGTTCCGAACTGGAAGGTCTTTATTTGCCACTTTCGTCAGATTCGTATCGCTGACAGGGGAGATTGCGCTGATTTCAGAGCCTGTGGAATCTAAAGCACGTCTGCGTGAAGCGGGAAAGGCTTACCATGAACGACAGAAGCGCCAGCAGCGTTTACAGGTTGAAGGATGAAATTCAGAGGTAACAAAAGAGAGAAATGCATGGCGAAGAATTGCCAGTCACGAAAGCAAAATTTTCAACGAAAGGCGACGGAACAAGACAGCCAACCGCAAAGCAAGTTCGAGGAGCCATTCAGTCCATATTGGAGGGTCTTCCGTGTCGATCTGCTGTCACCGGCGTGGCGATCTACGTTGCGTCCGGTCTCGACTAGGGTCGTTGATGTCGAGGCTGAGTGTGTACCGGGACCTGAAGGTAGAAATAGTCCCACGCCTCGCGGCCTCCATTCTCGTAGCCTAATAGGCCATGGTTGTATATGACTGGTTCTCAAAGATCATGCATGGTAAAGGTAGTGACACGGTATTCTGTACGTAGAATTACCTTGGATGTTTCGTCGGGTGGGCTTACATCGGTTATGTCAGCGAACCACTCAGGACTGAAGTCTTACTTCAGTCGGCCGAGCTAACGAATGGGGGCCAAGTTGGGGTCCAATGGATGGTGCTTGTGGATCAGTCAGATAATAGTCAGATCCTCTGGATAGCTGCGATCAGTGATGAATAGGGGTGTGCTTGTGCGAGAGGAGATTGATACCGCATCGGCGCATCCATGTCTGTCGGACTGTCCGATGGTCTTTACGGGGCTGACCAGGTGCTTTGCAAATCTGCTTCGAGATGAAAGATTTAGCCCAGAGTCGAGGAGGTGTTCAATAGTTTCTCGGCATGAGTTGTAGGTTGAAAGTAAAGGAGTGAAGAGGTGGAAGCGAAAGTCTGAAAGGCGAAGCTGGAGAAGAGCCAAGAGCCGTTCTGAGATGTTCGCCGTCGGGACGCTAGTAGGTCATCGCTGTTCGCCGCTGCCTCGACAACTCCAGGCTTCACGACTCACGACAGCTGCAAGGTAGCTTTCAATACAACAGAAATCATGGCAAACGGGTAGGAACCCTCCGGATATCCCGATAATCATCGTGGCTAATGCATACCAGCTGGAGTCTCATCATTGGCTTCGTCATCATCGCCCTCTTCTCTGTCGGTTCATGGTTCCTTTCGCCAAAGGGAGAAAACCAAACGTACGTTTCTCGACTCCTACCATAGTCCCGGCTGTATCACTGCGCTCTCAGCTGCTTTCCGGATTCTGTTCCTCGCTCAGTACGACTGTCGACGGTAACGCTCTTGCTAATATATACACTACAGAGTCTGGCGATCTTCACTCATCCTTTCGGCCTGGTCATGTTTCTTGATGTGGGGTGAGTAATTCCTCATGATATGCGAAGAGAGCATGGAGTCTAATACTATTTTCAGCAATTACCTTCCTCGCCCAGTGGCACCCTCTTATCACGCCCATCAACAATGCGCTGCGACCGGAATATGTACACTAGACACTTGATGATGCTTCGATTACGGAATGATAGACATGGAGGTCTTGGTGCAATGCATTCGAACAATGCGTGTTGCTAGCGATCACAGCGTGAAAGGAAGTTGATGGAGATCTGAGCATAGAAGGTTCTTCTGCGCAAAGAATGATTGTACATATTCTCCACCAGTATGGCGTTCTGGGATGGAGGGCATTGAAATATTTGGCACAGCTATTTGGAAAGGCATAATCAACCGACTTCATCGATGCGCGCAGATGTGTTAAGGGCACCTTTTACAAGCCGACATGGGGCCTCCAGAACCACTGATGATCCTGCACCGCATCACCAGGTGTTTTGCTCGATCTCCTCTGTCCAGGAATCCTATGCATAAGCTCTAAGCTCCTGGAATGACTTCTCCTTCACCCTATTCAGGTTGCCTGCTAGTGGTCAAGTCGCGCCAAGCCATCGTGAACTTCCACCCACCACAATCGCGGAACCTACCACTCAATCAACCACATTCCTAGCAATGTAGTGAAATGCCGATATGCATTGAATGCAGATTTCCTGTGAACACCCTCTACACCACTTATAGCAAAGCCGATGACCGCACCTTGGGCAAAGGAGTGCGATTGACACAATGCCCGCGTTGCAAGCGGTTCGCCGATAAATACGTCGAGCATGACTTTGTCGTGCTCTTCATTGATCTGGTTTTGATCAAGCCACAGGTAGGAACATGAACATTGGCATGTCTAAGCAATTCTAATATTTGCAACAGGTCTACAGACACCTCCTGTTCAACCGCCTGGGACGCGACGATGATTCTTTCGATGTAATGCCACCTATCATTAATTTCGATACCTACCTAACCAAGAACACAGCCCTCAATTATCCGCCTCGGAATCCTCCTCCTCCTCTTCGACGTCTACCTCACCTGGGCCCGCATCGAAAAAGCCGACCCAAACCAACCTCTCACCACCCTCCCACCCTTAAGCACGCACCCACTCCTCCTCCAATACCTATTCTTCCTCCTCCTCTGCCTCTTCAGCACAATCGCTTTCCACCTCCCCATCCGCCTCCTCTGCGCGCATCCACCTTCCTACCTCCGCTCCGACAAACAAGGACACCACCTAAAACTCCTCCCTTACTACCCCAAACCGACCGCTATAAGCACCGCCCTCATCGTCAGCAGTTGTACAAAACTCTTCCCTATACTGTTGATTATATGGGAGTATGATTTGCCCAGCGCGGCGAGTGCGGTCAGCTGGGCGGTCATCCTTAATAATGTTGCGGCGATTGAGATACTGATGGATTGTGGGTATTTGAGGGCTGGCTTGCTTGTTTTTATTGGGGCGGTTTGGAGGGCGCTGGTGGGATGGGCGGTGCTTAGTGTTGTTGGGTTGCAGGATAGAACTTGGGGGTTAGATGGGGTTGGGTTGTTGGTGGAGAGTGCTCAGGTTGCTGTACAATGGGCTGCCGAGAGTGGCTTCTTTGATTAGACGGTACTTGAGAGAGGAATGAAGAAGATGCTTGGAGTTTTGTCATGTTTTCTATGGACAGTGTGAAGAATGGCTAGTTCGATGTCTCATTTCCTTGGAGCATTCGTCTCATGATATCGACAATAGGTAACTTCGAAGATCAAGTCCGTCGAGATAATATGACGTCCTCCGACACAGCCTAATTATACCGAAAATACTACCATCGCCGGAGTCCACCGCATTCAACAGACGAATTCTAGAACGAAATGCCATCTGCAGCTTGCTCATTGAGCAAGGCCTATCTATTCCCTCTTCCATCCTATACTTATCACCATTACTTCCATTTAGTATGGGCACAAGGTTTAAAGAAAAGAACACCTTGAATGCTATTGTTGATGCTAATGCTAATGCTGAAGTATTACTCGTTGCCGAGAAAAGTGTCTTCTATAACCCAATGCTTCCCGCCAAGAAGAGAAGTGAATAGATGCTGTAATCGAACACAATTTGTTGCCTAGACCTCATCAATGCAGATGCTTACAGCCTTTATTACAAGGATGCCACCGGAGCAAAAGCGCGGATCCACCCATTTGAATACATTTGTTGCCTGATAACAGAAATTGGGAAAATGCCGATGAGATGTTTGCATGATTAGACATGAGCGAGAATAACCAAACACAACAGAAATGTTTGGCCCGTCCATAGAGAAAGTATTCTAGTAGAAGATGGATATGCTGGGACGGAGATACGCGTAGAAATAGCATGTAAACGCAAGCCCACATTTAGCGTGGAGATAACAAAATAAAACTTGAAAGTGAGTAGCGCAGGACGCCAGGTTGTTGATGCAATATGTGTGGCTTCCACCTAGAGCTTGGCTCGCTCATTTTCCTCGAAGTAGCTGCCTTCAAGAACGAATTCTGGGAGCGAGTCATCGTCGAAGAGGATGGTAGGGCTAAGACGAAGAGATGGTGTATTGTGTTGTGTAGTTTTGTCTTCAGTGAAGATGCCATCGTTGCTGAACATGCTATCTCTGGCAGGCCTGCGCGGCGGTGTGAATATTTCGTCGCCGTCGACGAATTCGATTTGTGGAGTCACGTTCGAGTAGTCGTTGATAATAATTGCAGGGCCACGTCCTGGAACATCTTCGTCTGAGAGGTAAGTGTCACTCATTGCCTCTTCTTCCACGGTGAAGATGTCGACGGAGGGCTCGCGCCATGAGTGCCGATGTCCAGATCGCGTTCTGCTTCGTACATGAGGACGAGGCTGTCTGCTGATGTTGATGGGATGGGAAGTAGCCATCACATCGTGTTCGACAATGTGAGACCATGGGTCGTTTCGATTTTCGACGAAGCCATGCTCTTCTTCCGGACGTGGAAAGGTGCCGTGATGGAATTCGACGACTTGCTTGTCCCATTTCTTTGAGTCAGCTGGTCGGAATTTGGCGGATTTCTTTTTCAGACTAGCATCTGAAGATGTGATTATGCCGGCCGTATAGTCGAGGAAGTCAGAGGGATCATCATCGTCACCCACTTCGGAGAGAAAGTGGGCCCATGGCGCGTCGTTGATGTCCGGTCTTGGTGGCGAGAGTGTTTTGGACGACGGTCTTTGAATAAATCGTAGACATGGCGGGAACGAGTGATTCCTGTTGTGCTTGCCGAGACGTGCCATGATGAAAGGCTGAGGAGTTATGAGAGGAGCGACAGTGTAGGAAAATTGTTTGAGATGCTGCAATACCCGGCAACATGCCGGCCAATAGGCAGCAGGACGAGAGGAAGGCTGAAGGCGACGAAACAGAGGATGATTTATTTTTAAAAAGGTTGGGCAGGGGAAGTGAAGTCTCCTCTAGCAGATATATATTGCGTGCAGATGCGGGTTTATATGCATGATGAATGGTTCACGCGAGGCCTTGAGCCTCGACGCGAGCCATCTGATTTTTACGGCCTCAATACGTTGGATCGCGATAGGCGATGAATCATCCTAGACCTGTAGGTGTTTGCCTGCCATGGAATATAACCATACACCCTATGAATTTATAGTCATGACGCGGGAGAAGAGGCATCCACAAGACGCAACGCGCAGCTCGCACTGTCAGGTGAGAGGAGCGAAAATGGTAGAAACGAGAAGGGTAGGTGGCAGGACGACGATATGTTCGGGCACACCGGATTCAAACTGGCTGAGGGGTGTGTAAGAATGGCGGTCCCTAGCTTACGGAGTACGAAGTCGATGAGCGGGAGGACAAGAGAAAGGCGAGAGTGTGGGGTTGATGGTGTGTACGATATGGAATGCCATGCTGCATTGCGAATGTATTGGACGAATGTGGCGCGTGATGATGGATGAGCCGGGCAGAAGCGCCTGCGAAGCCCAGAAGCCTGCGTGTTTCTGACAGCTGCAGGCACGCAGTCAAAGATCTGTCAGCGCCCTTTCTTGTGTCTCAGTATCCAACATGTCCTTCATGCTCAAGCGTCTCTCAACGTCAGGAACTTGAATCGGGCGATTGTCGAGTATCGGTTACCTAGGTAGGAGGTGAGGGTGATGTACGTGGTTGAGGTTCCTATCGAGGGAACTGGTGAAGTCCAGTGGCAGGGAGGCAAGGCAGGAGGACAGGGCAGAGGGAGGATGACTGGGGCGAAAGCAGGTTAGAGGGTGAAGAAGCAGGTTAGTCGGGCCATACGATAGGATCTGACCCCCGCGCTCGTGCCTCGCGTAGCGAGGGCCTGACAGTTGAATGCAAATCGACAGTCGAATGCAAATTTTTTAGTAAATCTTAGAACCTTAATAATAAATTATCTACCAGACGTATAATGATAAAAAGAGTATTATTAGAATAGCCTTCCTATTCTCTATCTCTATAACTATAAATCTTATTTATAGGTATAATACATATAGAAATATAAGTCTTTAGAAAATACTACTAATAAAACTTCTCTATGGAGAGATTTTCTATAAATAAGGTTAAATCTTATTTTTTCTTCTATATCTAGACTTATTAGACTTAAAAGTTAATAGAAAAACTTAAATAATAGTATTAATGTAGTTATTTAAAAGGTTTTACTTTTACTCTTAGTAAAAATTTATACAAAAACTTAGAACTTAGATATTAGTATAATTATAATATATTGTACTATCTTTTAAAGTTTCTATATCTTTATATTACTATTTAGTATTAGCTTAGAGATTTTTATAACTTTACTATTATTATAAGTCTTATTATCTTAGATTTAGTAAAATAGTAGTATTTCTCTTAATACCTAGAAAACTATTCTAATTAGTAAGCTAACTATATAATTTTTTCTACTAGGATTATAGAGCTAGACTCTAGGAGTATAAAAGTACCCTAATTATTATAATAGCTATCATACTTATAGAGATATTTCAGTTTTTAAATTTACTACAAGGATTTATATTTAACTATCAATTTGTATTCAACTATCGGGCCCTAGCTAGTAGAACCCTAGACGAGGTACGAGTCTTAGAGGGGTCTACTACTACTAGGGTTAGGACCTACTATATAGCCCGACTATTATAGTTTTTAAGTAAAAGAGGACGGATTTGAAAAAATCAAGTTGAGTTTAAACGAAGCTAAGACTCGTCCTACTAAGAGCGATTCTACTTTATAATAACTTTATAATAAGTTGGCGTACTAGGGTAGCTATTTTTTAGGGTTAATAGTATCTTCTATATCTACTATTTATACTATTTTCTAACTTTCCTCTTACTTACCTGTATAATAACTCTTGATTTTATTACTAGAATAGACTTAGAATAGATAGGTATAGCTCTTTTATATATAGTTAAGGCTTTTTTTTACTCGAAATATTCTATAACTAGTATCTATATCTAAGGAGGATCGAAGAACGTCGGGAAAAGTGTATTATACTAGGTCTATCTAATCCTAGTAAAACTACTAGAACTACTAGTTCTATAGTACTCCTACCTGGTCTACTAGAAAATAGTTTCTTCTTGCACGTTATACTATAGACTATCTAGATCTTATGGTCTAGACCCTAGAAAATAGGGGCCTAGGCCTAGAGGAAATAAGAGGGACGACTTAGGTAAGTCTATAGAAGACTTTAGTAGAATAGATCTATTATCTATTAGAATAGAATAGGAGTATATACTACTAGATATTACTTACGCGAGAGAATATAGGGCTTTATACCTTAGGTAGAATAAAAAATATATATATATATAGTCGTCGTAAAGTTAGCTAGGATAAATAATAAGCGAGGTTAAAGCTTTTACCCTTAAAAACTCACGTTTTCTTGTATATCCCTCCACGTATAATACCTATAGACCCAATTTTTTTTTATAAACTAGTATATATCTATACTATAGCGTATTAAAATATTTAGTAATAATATTTAGTAGTTACTTAGAAACTCCTAAAAATACCTACTTTTCTATAGTAAACTAGCTATAATAAATTTTCTAATAATTATAATTTTATAATAAGCCTAAATATAGCTCTTAGATATAGTATCTATTATCTATTTAAGTTTCGAAATCTCTAGTCTAAAGCGTAGCTATAGAGAAGCGTAGGAAGATTACGTATTTCTATAAATCTTCTATTTTTGTCTTCTATCCTTAATAACTTTTTAAATATAATAGCTATAGTCTTGAAAAGTACACCGTTGAATTCCTCGCGTTTTTCTAATCTAGAAAAATATAAAATATAACGTTATTTTCAAACTTTTTTTTTCTAAGTCCGAGAATTTTTTTTTAGACCTTAAATTGCTTAGTCATTATAGATACTATACGTATAAAACCTATAGGATCTAGTCGGCCTTTCTTCGGCCTATCTAGAAATAAAAAAACTATATAAAAAATATAGTATACCTACTACTTCCACCACTTCCACCACTCCCAGTTTATTCCCAGTTGAATCCCACGACTCCCAGTTCATTCCCAGCACTCCCAGTTCATTCCCAGTATTCCCACCATTCCCAGCACTCCCAGATCATTCCCAGATCATTCCCAGTGCACTTTTCCCGACGAAAAAATAGTAAAAAGCTGAAATCTAGATATCGGGGGGACGCTCTAGACTCTGAAACCGATACCTACTAACGGCTCTAGCTGATTGCAATATACTACACCCTCTAGAAGTCCTCTAAAAGTCCTCTATTTAGAGGGTTAAGCATGTTTTAAAGCCCTGCAGACGTCTCTAGGCGTCCTTAGCCGCGTTCAAACTCAACTCGATTTTTTCGAATCCGTCCTCTTTCACTCAAAAACCACAATAATAGAGGATGAAGTGCGAATCAAGCGCAGACTAGAGTAGCGTAGCTAGATGCAAGGTGGACCGTATCGAGCCTGGTTGCCTTAGCGTAATCGGGCTCAACCTTAACGACGGAGCTCCCATCCCGTCCACCTATCATCAGTGAGAATGGTCCATGTTTTCCATCTACGGCTACAATGAAAGCTCTGCCGCACATCAATGTCAACTGATAGGCTGTATCTCATACATCGTACATATCCTAATACACACCAGGTGAGTCCCTTGCATTTGGTCTCTAGAGGACTATAGCCACAATTCCTTCTCAAGATCTCTTTTTGTCTACTTCATGTCTCACCTTTCCACACTTGACCAAAGCCAAGAAGGAGCAATACACAGTGAGACATCCATTGAACATCGAGTTCAATATGCTAGGTAAACCTTCATGTAGCCATCATTCATGAGCGGCACGTCTTCTTTCTACGCGCATCTTACTAGCAACACTCAAATTGTCCCTCAAGATCCTCATCAGGATAATGTCATGGAAGGATGGAGTCATCGCGTCTTTTTTCACGCTTGAGGGTGCTGCAAAGATGAGACGGGTTTATACTAGACCCCAGTTGTGGTGTTGCACTGGCGAAATTGCTCCGGAGACGTTGCATCAGGAAGTACAAATAGTATCAGGAAGAGAGTTTGATCATGATGATGACTCGATAAACTTCATGTGTGATGGGACGCAGCCTGCCCGTGGAATGTAATGGGAAAGGAGAAAGGGCGGAAAGCCAATGGATAGAGCGAAGGGGGGGAGATAGAAGTACATTGACAAACAAAATGCCTGGAAAACAAAGCTGCTAGGAGTGCTGAGCTAAATCCTAAATTCATTGTTCTAAATGACTTTCTTTCAATACTCATACCCGGTATCTATCTATAGGTGATGTATCTTAATACCAAAATGTGAATTCCACAATCTGTAACATTACCAAATCCCTCATCTTACGTAGCGCCAGAAATGTCTCTCAAAGACATAGACACCGAAATTCTCGACGACACAGATATCGTTGCAATGAAATCGTACATCAAGCGTAAGCGCTCCCTTCTCTTCCCTTCCCTTCAACCCCTTTCCCACTCACCACCCTTTAACAAACCCCCAAAACAGGAGATCTCGAATTCATCCATAGAAGCCCCATCTCAACTCCCAACATCTCCTTTATAACGAAGAGTATAGACGGTAAATTCCTCATAACCTTCAACATAAACGGAAAACGAGAAATTCTGAATGAGAAAGGCAAGTTTGCGAGATTGCCTATGGAGACGGTGGAAGAGGCGTGGTTTAATTTGTATAGAGTTGTAGCTGAGGAGGCGGGATGGATTAATGGGGAGGTTTTGAGGATGGAGGGTATTGGGGATACGGGTTTGGATAGCGGATGAAAAGTTCAGGCGCAAAGGAGCGAGAAACTGGTCGCAGTAAAAGAAGACAACTCCAATCAAGAAGAGAGTATTGTAAATGACCTCTTATCAATCTACTCAGCCCCTTCCACCCTATCTCCTCCATCACCTTGCGCCATCCCTCGTACGACTTTCTCAACAACCCTCTCTAGTTCTGCCCAAGCTCCTTCCATACTATCCATCCAAGGTCTCTCCAATCTTTTCGGTGAATCACTGGTGGATGTACCCAAATCCTCTTGTTTACCATCAACAACAAAGGAGATGTAGAACTCGTCCGCAGATACCTCGCCTTTATTAATTTGCCGCTGGGTAGGATGTAATCTTATCTCGCAATCTGCACCGTAGATGGTTTTAAGGTGTGCTAAGCATGCGTTGGCGTTGGGTGTTGTGGATGCGCGGGGGAGGGGAGGTACCTTTGATGTTTGCTTTGACAGTGTCCAGATCAGCGAGGGGAAGATTGGGGTTGGGAGTGTCCATCTTGTGAACTGTTTGTCGGCAATTGTTGTGGTGTCTTTCTCTAGGAAATGCAAGCGGGAAGAAATTGGTCTCATATCTTGTAGAGTCCATAGCTGTTGAAGTGCATTTGTGAAATAATAAACGGTGATTAGCAGTGGTCATAAATATGTGTTTGTGTGGTCTTGGTGGTATTGACCCTTTCGAACTTGTGACTATATTTCGCGGGCTTCTGGAAAGATGTTGCGACGATTCTGTAAACACATACCGGCAAGCCAAATGGAGATAATATTAACCAGCAGTGTATTACTGCCCTGAGACTAGAGAGGTATGATTTACTCGAAGCTTTAAAGGCATAAGAAGTAAAGACAAAAAGACGACAAAGAGATGATGAACTGAACACAAAGAGAGCAGAAGCTCGATAAAACCTCGGGCCAGCAATTCTGTACCCCATATGAATTCCTAAAGACCAATCAATCCATCTTGTTCGGAGTTCTGAATGTAAAAACCAATATCGATGATCATCTAGCAGCTTGATCTCATCATACCGCAGGAATATACTCACGTCGATGGTTACTTGAGAACGACTAAATCAGAATCGAAACAGCAGTAGCATCAGGATATAGCACTCTATAAGGCGGCATAACCTTATCATCCACAGCGTTTGCAATATCGTCAAAGATTCCAGCTCCAGTTTGAGGACCGACAAATCGTTCCAAATCTTCGACCAAGCCTCTTGCTGCTTGCTGAAGCGCAAGCTCATTACTCCCTCCATCTTTCGTAGGCCCCGTCAAATGGTAGAGCGACACCGCATAATTGGGCAGATCTTGTCCTACTGCAATAGGTGAGTTGAGAAGATGAGTGATATGACTTGCGAGCAGCCATTCTTGGGGTCGATTGATCGGAAGAGCGTTCATGAGATCTTTCTCTGTGTATGCCAGAAGCTCTTCGATAGTCTTGGGTAGAGCATGGCAGATTGCTGGAGGCTTATTGACCACGAAAGACTGGTAGTATTCTTGCAGGTAATTGACAGCCGTATGTTGTGGAGATGCAAGGTGGATACACATGGTGACACAGTCAATAAGCTCAGCAACAGTGGTGAATTGGGTGGGAAAGGATTTCATCTGGCTACCTTCATCGCTACGCATCTCGTCGCACCAATCTTGGAGATGTCTGTCGTTTTTTACTTTGTCGTCTGTGCTGCATGGCCCTTCACCACCGTTATGTAAGAACGCAGAGACAAACTTGTGGAGGGCTATCCACATGAGGATGATGGTCTTGCCGTATGCGTAATTGTGGAAGCGATCATTCTGCATGATGTCTTTGAAACCTCGCCTTTCCAGATCTCGTGGGACATAGTTCTCCGTCCAGTTGAAGCGTTTGTAAGCATCTCGAATGAAGGCATACGTTTGATCTGGCTCAATACCGATGACACTGTTGATAGCACTTGGTACCAGAGCAGATCGAGCGCCAGCGTTCAGAGCCAAAGTCTTCAGCCAATGCGGTTGAAGGCAACGGTACACGATGTGATTCTTTGGAAGAGTACGGTGGGCGGCAACGATCACGACTTCTTCAACCAGATGAGTGTTGACTAAGTGGACTGTAGCCTCATGACGGATCCAATCGGCTGACATGTGGCACGTTTTGGCGAATCGCCAGGGCCAGTCTGTTTCCTGTGGGTCTTTTGCGAGTGGATCTTTGGCTTTGAGGGAAACAGGTGCTGCTTGCAAGTGCTTGTTGAAGATGACGACAGAATCTTCCATTGTTCCGCGATAATCGATGACAATCGCCAAGGAGTGGAGTTTACCATCGGGCTGCAAACACGCGAATCAGTCAGATATCCCAGATGTACAATCCAGTCCGAAAACTTTCAAGATAGGACAGGTAAGAATGAGGGGACTCACCTGCAAGTGGAACAAAGTGACTGTGGCAGTAGCGTACCGATTCTCTCCCTGTTCACCCTTGACCATCATCGTGGCCTTCAAGTCGGCCCCGACGGCTGCGCGGAAATAGCTGCAGTCCTGAAGAAAAAGATAATCTTTGTCAGCAGAGTCGATCAACTTAGCCACAGCAGGATGTTTAGTAGCGGCTCCCCTAAATCTGGAAACCCAGTCGTCCGACGCGATCTCGATGGTGGCGGGATTTCCTCCTGTGAAGGCTTGCTGAGCGAATACCTCATCTGAGTAATAATCGGCGCGGTCTCCAATATTGGGCTCAGTGTAAATATTTTTCTTCGCAGCCCGAAGACTCTGATTGCGATTGAGGATGTCAACCATTGTTGACCCCTGATCAGGATGACCGAAAACAAAATCCTTGACTTGGTCGGGCACAATCTTGGCTAACACGAACCCAGTGTCAAGCAAGCGCATTGCATCGAAGATCTGGAAAGAGTTGAGATTGTCCATACCAGGAGGTCCAGAAGGCGTAAGATTGAGATGGGGAGGGTATTTATCTGCATTTAGTCCGGTTTTGGGTTGCCATTGATATAGGCTACGCTCGTGTTCGAGTCCCTTGTCTTCTTGCGGCAGGGAAGTTTCAATCCCGAGTACGTCGAAGAAAGAGCGGAATCTGGGTCATCGCCGTTAGGAGTGAGTATATGGATGGTAGATGGATAATTCCAGACCTGCTTTCTCCCGCCCGGAATACCTCTGTCAAAGCCTTCGCCGTGCCAGAGAAAGTGCCTACGGAAAGATGCTTCTTGGGAGGTGTCGCGGGTACAATCTGACCCATAGCAGCATCCTTCTGCGTGGCTGAAAGTGCTCTGGGAACGACGTGGCTTTGCGAGAGAGCTTGTGCAACAAGGCCATGGTCCCAGACTCTCAGATTCTCGAGCCTCAATGAGTCTGGAAAGGAAGCCATGATGGGAGACAGTCGAGAACCACACAATCCTAAACTTGACTTTGACAGATTTATCAAAAGGTTCGTTTCCAGAAGAACGGTTTTTCCGAATTTGAGAGCAAATGCGTAAGAAGATGAGGAAAAGCTTACTTGGAGGCCGGAAAAGAAGAAGTGATATATAGACTCGTTATGGACTTCGCCGGTAGAATAAAAGACCTATCATTTTCTCCTTCTCACTATTGGGAGATTCGCTTTCGATTGTTGCATGAGGCCGGGACTGCGCCCTCAGCTTTGTGTTCTTGGCAGCATTGTCAGCTCCGCGAGCTGACCGCCGTTCTTTGCCAGACCATGCTTCAGCTTCTCTCCGAAAGGCGGGGATGGAAGCCAGAAGTCGGGTTGCGCAAAAAGTGGAATGATGGGCCGAGGAAGAAGTCAATAGTTCTTTGTTTGTGGAGGTTTCAGGTGCGAGAGCGATGGGATGGAGACGGGAGGAATGTACTACGAGATCAGCACCACGTGAAGCCAGTAAATAGAGTCCTGTAAATCTTCCCCAGATAGCCGTTCCAATGATGGATCACGAGTGCTGTGTGTATTCCTTGCAATATTCCTCAATCAACTTGATATGTGATGCTATAAATCTGCATGCGATCCACCAAACGTGATGTCCAAATCAAGTCTAGCTCAGGGACACTACTAGTACCTAGGTATCTCGATCACCGAAAGCTGCACGGGCAGTGCCACTCTCCTCCAGTCCCTTCCCACGTTACTCGAGAAATCGTCTTAATTTTTCTAGCTGATACCACACCATATCTCCTGCATCAATGTTCTTCTCGAGATGTCCTCCATCTTGTATCTAGTTTCAGGTTGTATCGAGTCTATATCTTCGTACTGACAAAGACCTAAATCCAATCACCATCCCTATCATTATCACATCCAGAAGCGGCCGAAGATGTCAACAAAATCATCCTTTCCAGATCTTCCCCTACCTCCAGGAATAACATCAAACTACATCTCTTGTCCATCAACGAACCTGCGTTTCCATTACCTAGAAGCCGGTCATAACCCCGACAACACCAAACCACTTATTCTCCTTCTCCACGGCTATCCCGAACTCGCCTTCTCCTGGCGAAAAGTTATGCCTTCGCTCGCAGAAGCAGGATATCACGTTGTCGGTCCGGACCAACGCGGCTATGGGCGCACCACGGGCTGGGACAACTCTTCCTTTGGAAGGACAGATCTGAACCAATTCACTATGACGAATTTGGTGAGGGATATGGTCATCCTGGTGAATGCTTTGGGTTATCGAGAAGTCAAATGTGTGGTAGGACATGATTACGGGGCCCTGGTGGCGAGTATTTGCGCCCTCATGCGTCCAGATATCTTCAGTGCCGTAGTCGCAATGTCCCATCCCTTCAAAGCTCTACCATCCATTCCCTTCAACACCGCTCACAAAGCTGATTATGCGAGTGGCGGAGGAGAAGGAGGTGGTATGACAGGCACAGACATTGACTCGCAACTCGCGCAATTGGAAGAACCAAGGAAGCACTATAAGTGGTACAACTCCACCTCACCAGCAGCGAGTGAATGGCTTCATCCTTCTCAAGGCCTAAAAGCATTTCTGAGAGGCTACATCCATGTCAAATCCGCAGATTACAAAGGAAACGATCCAAAGCCATTGAAGGAATGGAGTGCGCAAGAATTGAGTAAAATGCCTTACTACTACATCATGCCCAAATCCTCCAACATGCCCGATACAATCAACTCCATGATGAAGGGCGAAGATGCAAAAAAAACTACAAGCTGGCTGAGCGATGACGAGCTAGACATCTACGTGCAGGAATGGAGTCGAACAGGATTTCAAGGCGGTTTGAATTGGTATCGAGCTCAGACTGATCCCGAGAAAGCGAAAGATGTACTCTTATTTGCTGGAAGGAAAATCGATGTACCGAGTATGTTCATTAGTGGGAAACAAGATTGGGGCAATTATCAGCAGCCTGGTGCGCTTGAGGGGGTCCATAAGGCTTGTAGCGACTCAAGAGGGATAAAATTTATTGATGGCGCTGGACATTGGCCACAGCAGGAACAACCTGAGAAGGTTGCTGAGGAATTGTTAGCCTTTCTGTCACAGCTGTGAGATGAAGGTGATTTGAAGAGATCTTTGGTGGAAATAATTGTAATTGTCTGTGCATAAGCTTCCCAATTTTTACCTCACTCATGCGAGTATGGGAGGCGATTTATTTGAAGGGGTCAAAGATGTGAACGGATATAACCAATGAGCGTGGTGTTACCTTCATGGAAACTTTTCTCGCCTACCCCACAATGCCCAAATCCTCAACCCTCAACTTGAACCCTTCAAAAAAAGATCCACAACTCTTCATCACGACCAACCCCTTCCACCTGGAACTACACTGCTCCGAAAGAGCAAAAAGAAATCTCGAGGGCCCAACCGCGACTCGCTACCAATCGTTAGCGTTTTATTATAGAGCATTTCTTCGAAGGCTTGACTTACAACGCGGGGCCTCTTGCACATGCGAATAAACCCAAAGCAAGAATCATACCACTAGACCATTGGGCCGTTTTAACTGACAGGGAACCTAAATTTGTGATATATATTCCTCAACACTTAAGCATGAATTTGGTGCATGATCTGCAAAATTAGTGGGAAGCGGCTGGGGTGGGGCAGTCTAACATATTCCCATACATTCTGATATCTCCGCTAGGTATCTAGGTACTAAGACAACTGGAAATCACAAACTCGAAGTTTCTATATATATCGTTATTATACTCCGATTGGACGCGGTCCTCGCTGATTATATAGTAGTTTGCCGCTAGGAATTGAGATATTAGGAATAACTATCAATTTGAGCTCGAGCTGAGACCGATTGTAGTATAATACTTCTATTAGCCTTGATAATTCATTTATATATATAAGGAGCCGAAGGTAAAATTTAGTTTGCGGCTAAAGTCTCTACTCGAATATACTAGCTCAAAAACGTCTCTATATATACCCTATAGGTCTCGGACATACCTTCCGTAGTATATACTATATATATACCTAGTACTTACTCGGATAGGTATCCCTCCGTACTAATTAGGTACTAAGTATATAGAGAAAGTATACGCCAGAATTTTTATTTATATAAAAGTATATTATAGTATATTTTAATAAGGAGGGCATGCGGGCAGAATACTTAAGCGAGCCTAAGCGAACTAATTAGATAGCTAGATTCTAGACCGCTTTAGCAGCCTTAGCGCTACGGCCGTACCGCAACTTTGAGATCTCTTTCTCTCTCTTTTTACTATCTATATAATACCTTACTTACTACTACAACTATACGCGTTTTCGACTATTTAAAGATACTATTATTATATAGACCCGGCGGTAAAATACCTACCAGCCTCCTATTACCGCTGCCGCCCCTTAGGACTACTAGAATCGAGACCGAACTTCGCGAAGGCATGGTTTTTCGCGATATATAAGAAGGGATTAATAAGGTCTTAGACCTTTACGTATAATAGGGCTAGTTATATAAAGTTAACTTAGGTAGCGTAAAAAGGCGATTCTAGGTAGCTAAGTATCGGTCACCTCAATGCGACTTTTAGCTACGTATTAGCTAGGTTAGTACGTTGGGAAAAGTATACTAGGAATGATCTAGGAATAATCTAGGAATAGTAGGAATAGTAGGAATAGTAGGAATAGTAGGAATAGTAGGAATAGTAGGAATAGTAGGAATAGTAGGAATAGTAGGAATAGTAGGATTCAACTAGGTAGGAATAGTAGGAATAGTAGGAGTAGTAGAAGTAGTAGAAGTAGTAGGTATACTATATTTTTTATATTTTTTTTATATTTCTAGATAGGCCGAAGAAAGGCCGACTAGATTCTATAGGTTTTATACGTATAGTATCTATAATGACTAAGCAATTCAAGGTCTAAAAAAAATTTCTCGGACTTAGAAAAAAAAAGTTTGAAAATGACGTCATATTATAGATAGAAGATAAAAATAGAAGATTTATAGAGATACGTAATCTTCCTACGCTTCTCTATAGCTACGTGTTATACTAGGGATTTCGAAACTTTAATAGATAATAGATACTATATCTAAGAGCTATATATAAGCTTATTATAAAATTATAATCGTTAGAAAATTTATTATAGCCAGTTTACTATAGAAAAGTAGGTATTTTTGGGAGTTTCTAAG